>CM042328.1:33112842-33360342 GCA_023566125.1 Zingel zingel | reverse complement strand
TGGTGATTTATAGGCTATAGCTATATCCATCAATACACCATTCTGTTTAAAACCATACCATTTATGTCACAAACATCACCATTTATAATAATCACACAACACTTACATCTTCGTTAACTACATTGCCGTTTATTTAGTTTAAAAGGTAACAGGATAACAGGTCGTCTTTGTGGCTTACCGGCATCTGCTCTTTTGTTGATAAAGGAAAGTTTTCCGCGACCGGTGAGTTTAAATGACGTTTGAACATCCGGGGTAACAGGAAGTGACCGGAATTAGGAGTAATTATTTTATTGTCCATCAAGTTATCTTGTGGTTTAGTGAGTTGTTTTGTGAGTCATGTAAATAATCTTCGGTAAATCTCTAGCCTAATAGATCTAATAATTTTGGCTGTTTGTAGCTTTTAATGTTTGCTCGCCTTAGTCACACTTAGTGCATGTTAGTTTTTCTTGGTATGTTCCAATTCCAGGGGCGCGCTACAGGTCTTTATAGACGGGCCGTTTCAGTTGCTTGGGGGGGCTGGAGGAGCGAGGACGTAAGTCTGTGGAATGCTCTGGTGACTAGTTTGAAAAAGTCAAGTTATATGCAGCTGTATCTCTGTATCTATGTATCATTTAATAATTGTTGACTCTCACGTCAATTTATTTTATTTTTTGTGAAAGTTTATATTTTTTTATTTAATTTTGGTTTTGTTAATTGTTTGTTTTGCCTACGAGCCTTAATTGGGAAAGTATTAATAAAATCCCATCTATTCATCATCAACTCTACATCTACCCTCAACAAGGAAGCAGCGACTATATTGCGTTTTGCCTGCAAAACCGTGTCTGTGTTCTTCACATTTATGTAGAATTATAATTTGCTCTTCTTATATGAAATATAACTCTGGTAGATGTTATAATAATTAAAAAGGTTGATAAAGTTGCAAATGTGTTTTAAATAAAGTCAGTGATGAAGGGCAATATGTAAAGTGCTATACCCGTGTATTTTTAAAGTGGTTCTAACAATGGACTGGTCAGAGACCAATACACCTTTAATTATTTTAGCTGATATTTATTTTTGCATTCTTTAACAGTAAAGGATTGTGTATGTCCTCTACCATGTGCATTTTATTTGGAATTCTGAGCACACAATATGTGTTCTGTCCAGTAAACTGAAACTATAATTTGGGAAGATTGTACTATTATAAAAATGTATCCTAGTTGTACAATTCTCCCAAATTATAGCTTTACTTCTTTAGTTCACTGGACCAGTAACTAAATACATAGTTTAGGCTACTGTACATACAGTACATTCATGAAACAACAGGGAGAGGACACCTCAATGTTTTTTTGACCTTGTATTTTGATGGCGGGAAATAACTGATGAATACACTGTTACAGTCATGTTTACAGTGTGCATTGAATTTATCACTTAATTATCTTTATAGTTTCTAGACTTAATAGCCAATTTTTCTTAGTGTCTTTCTTTTCTTGGTCTAGCCCTATATAAACTTAGCACAAAAAATAAGGAAATTTGTGTTTGGTAGATTATTTCTCTGTGGTAACAATGCTTTTTGGCAATACATCTTATACTGTTGGAAAGCCTGTTTAGTTCCCTTTCAAATGGTGCCCCATTTGTAAGGAACATGCATTTGTGGGATGAGCAGCAGCGCTGAGTATGTGGGTTGTGCCCATGAAAAATTTGCCAAATCTTCTCTGCCAATGCCAAACAGCTTATTCTGCCATTGACTCGTTTGGTGGATTGGATGATTCTGCCCACGGCAGTTGGATCGTAGGGTCAAAGTGTGGAGAAGACACGAAGAACGCTATGCTGATTGCTGCACCGATAGAGTAACACCTTTTGGTGAAGGCAGTGTGATGGTGTGGGGCGGCATCTCCCTCACTGGAAAAACTAGGCTTATCATCATTGGAGGCAATCTCAATGCAGAGAGATATAGAGATGAGATTCTGCAACCAGTGGCAATCCCATATCTCCACAGTCTGGGACCGAACTCTATCCTCCAAGATGACAACGCTCGCCCCCACAGGGCGGGGTTTATCAGAGACTACCTCCAGAATGTGGAAGTGGAGAGGATGGAATGGCCTGCCAGCAGTCCTGACCTCAACCCCATTGAACACTTGTGGGATCAACTTGGGCATGCTGTTCGTGCCAGAGTGACCAACACAACCACGTTGGCTGACTTGCGACAAATGCTGATTGAAGAATGGGATGCCATCCCACAGCAGTGTGTGACCAGGCTGGTGACCAGCATGAGGAGGAGGTGCCAGGCTGTTGTGGCTGTGTATGGTTCTTCCACACACTACTGAGGCTCCTGTTTGTGAAATGAATAAATTGTTAAATTGCCAATATGTCTTGTTTCTTCAAACTTCAATCATCCAATCCACCAAATGAGTCAATGGCAGAATAAGCTGTTAGGCATTGGCAAAGAAGATATGGCAAATTTTTTATGGGTGCAACCGACATACTCAGCGCTGCTGCTCATCCCACAAATGAATGTTCCTTACAAATGTGGCACCACTGGAAAGGGAACTAAACAGGCTTTCCAACGGTATAAGAGTTATTGCCAAAAAGCATTGTTACCACAGAGAAATAATCTACCAAACACAAATTTCCTTACTTTTTGTGCTAAGTTTATATGAGGAAGCAAAGCATATAATATGTAATTAATTAAACTCTGCCTCTGTAAAACAAAAAACACTGAACATTTACGAACTACTTCTCTTAAATGAAACCATTCAAGGAGTCACTTGTCATTTTCACAAACGAACAGTTGTACACTTTGCCTGAAAAGCTAGCAGTGGAAGTTAAAATGTTACTTAAGAAATTTATATTTTAGCCCATAGGAGAAAAAGGGAGAGACAGAGTGAGAGAGAGAGATTTACTTGTAGATTAGTGGTTTTAATTGAGCTTAATGGCAAATTTCCTGAGTAATATTAGGCTGTCCTTTTCTAACTTTTAAGGCAAAGAGTACAACTGATAATTTCTGCATATAATTAGCCGAATTTCTTGAATTGTATGATTATAACGTTTTCAGTTCACAGCTGTGGTCAGTAAATATATATTTTAGGCTACTTACGCATTCAGAAATATTATTATGGCAAATTAATCTCCATTTTGAGGGGCTTAACATACTCAAAAACTCACCAAAATTGGCATTTGCATCAAGTCTGGTGAAAATGTACGTATTTTAAGGTTTTCGGGAATAGGCGCACAAAAATGGCTCGCTAGCGCCCCCTACAAAGTTAAAAAAATTGAGCCCCTGCAGTACGTTTAACGTACACTAACAAAACTTGGTACACATATGAAGCATGTCAAGACGTACAATAAACGTCATTGGAGCCATACCCTAAACCCAACAGGAAGTCCGCCATTTTCAATTGAAAGTTCAAAATTAGTGCCATTTTGGCCATTTCCACATGTTGTACTTTGACGAACTCCTCCTAGAGATTAAATCTGATTGACTTCAAATTTGGTCTGTGCCATCTTAAGACCTTAGAGATGAAACGTTATTAAAAGAAAAACTTTTTGTCATAGGGGCCTGGCCGTTGCGGGGCGGGCATTTTGTGATCGAAACAAGAAGTGGGTGTAACTTGAGTTCACATTGTCCAAATACGCCCATGTACGTAAACCACGCCCCCTTTTATGGCTTTTGAACCGTTTAAGGTAGTCTTGTGTGAAATATCATTGAACTCAGCAGAGAGTTCCTTTGTCATGGATGATGGTTATCCCCACCCCCTAAACTTGGTACAACTTTTGAAATGCACCATTTCAAATCCGACGGTTGGACAAATGCAAGGTCACGTGGATTGGCGTGCGCCAGTAACCCCGACGCGGGCAGATGAGCGAGGGCACGTCCAACGCTGTTTGCGGCTATATTTTTAATTACTTCAGTCTGGCTCGACCTAGTCGCTCCTCCTCAGCCTGGCTTGGCCGTCGTGAAACGCACCAAGCCAGGATGCACTGATTAGACTAGGTCAAGCCTCGCTTTATCGGTTTTCCTGGATTCATATTTTCTTGCTCTCAACTTCCTTCCACACTCTTGTTCTCATAATTTCTCTTTCCTACAGTGAGTCTAGTATCTGCCAAGTGAGGGCAACAGTCATGCTGTATGATGACAACAACAAGCGGTGGGTGCCAGCTGGATCTGACAGTCCCTCCTTCAGCCGCGTCCAGATCTATCACAACCCTGTGGCCAACACCTTCAGAGTAGTGGGCCGAAAACTGCAGGCCGACCAGCAGGTACAAGACAAGAGTACACACACGCACGCGCACGCACGCACACACACACACACACACACACACACACACACACACACGCACGTTGCTGTGTAGTATTGAAGATTCTTACTTCCTCCACTTACAACACACACCAGAGAGATTAGCTACCAGAGGTTGCTAAATCCTTTCAGCAATGCTTAAATAATCAAAGTTGATGTGATGTTGTTTTGTGTAAAATCATTTGGGAAATTATTTCCTGTGCTCCTTTTGAACAATACAGCATCATCACAATCTAGTGGATTTTAGTCACATTGTACTGGATGTGTACTGGATGACACATGGAAAACAACATATTACTTACAGCTAAGAGTCTAATGCAATTCAAGTGTGAAAAATATAAACTAACAAATTATCATACATTTGAATCAACTCACATCTGGCCTTTCTGTCCAAATTGCATTGAGTTGCATTTCATTGTGCACAACATATATTATGTCATATACTATGACCAACAAAGTCTCAAATCCTCAATACAGTCAATATCCTGTGCTTTTTTTGTTCATGTCAGGTGGTGATCAACTGTCCCATTATCAAAGGTATAAAATATAATCAAGCTACACCAACTTTCCACCAGTGGCGGGATCCGAAACAGGTGTGGGGGCTGAACTTTGGCAATAAGGAGGATGCTGCCCTTTTTGCCAACTCAATGATGCATGCATTAGAGGTTCTCAATGCACCAGCAGGCGCAGGTAAACACAGCAGGGCAAGAGGGCACATTAAATCCAAGTCAGGCAGTTTGAAGTGTTTCTATGTAAATTATGCTTTAATCTTTAGCATCTAGCATATATTTTGCTCAGTTAAAAGAGTAATACATTTTTTCCAGTCAGTGACAACTCACTGATAAGCTAAAATCAAATGTGCTTAATTATTTGCATCAAAAGTAGGCTTCTTGTGCAAATGGACATTTTATCAGCTTGATAACACTTACAATGTATGCTATCAAAATGTATCTAGTTTAGTTGGGTTTTAGTTGGGCTGGACTACAACCATGCATGCATCTACTGCTTTTGTTTATTTTAAATAGTCTTGATTCAGAGGAGCACACGTATCAATTAAACACAACAATGTTTGTTCCAGGCCCTCAGAATGGACCCTCTGCACATGAGCTGGAGCCCCAGAGAAGGTACGGTTTATTATAAATGATACTGAGACTGCAACTCATGTGTATTTTGTTCAGTTATCTATTTAGAACCTTTTCAGAAAATTATGAAAAATGCCACCATATCCCAAAGCCCAAGTTGACGCCAGAATGATTGTATTTATCAATCGACATTCAAAGATATTATGTTTACAATGGTTACCTGATAATCCACACATTTGAGAAGCTGGAAGCTATGTATGTAACCTGTGTAGGCTCTTGTGCTTCATAAATGATTAATCAAAACTAATCCTTCCAGTGCTAAATTGCACTGTTTTACACAGAATTAAGAAAGCTGTGGAAAAAGCCAAACATGAATACGAAATAGCTTTTAAAAGCTTCCAGGCTTCACAACATTAGAATTATCTGCCGATCTTTGTCCAGACTAGAGCAACAGAGGCAGGAACAGCAGGAGAAGGGGCATCTGGAGAGAGAGAGGCAGAGCTCCGCTGCTGCAGCTGCCCCTGCTGCCTCTGCTGTTCCTCCTGCCCTGCCGGCTGCTCCACCCACCCCACCGGCACCCCCACCACCTTCTTCAGGACCGTGCCCACCTGCACCTCCACCACCTTCTTCGGGACCGTGCCCACCTGCTCCTCCACCACTTCCTCCCGGGGGTATGGTTCCACCTGCACCACCCCCGCCCCCTGCTGGAGGAAGTGGAGGTGGCAGAGGTGAAGGTGGAGGTGGAAATGATCTGGCTGCAGCTCTGGCAGGAGCCAAATTGCGTAAAACAGTCAAGGTAAGGTACATGCATTTTTTCATGCATTACCATGATGCACACTTGCTTTGCTGATAAGACTGTATGAAAAAGATGTAGCCTGACAGAAATAATGGATGATATTGTTTTTCATGTCCCCCTAAATGACAGAATGAGTAAGCTGATCAATGAACCTAATTTCTGTGAACATAGTGACTGTAGGTGTTTTTGTGTGTCCAGGATGAGGGAGGAGTAGCAGCTCCATCCCCCAAATCTTCATCTGGTGGAGGTGGAGGAGGGTGTCTAATGGGAGAAATGAGTGCCATGCTTGCTAGGAGGTAAGTTATTACTTAAGAGACACATGTGGGTGTGATGATCTGATGCTAGGGACTTCTGAATGTCTATAATACAACTTTTTAAAATAGGAGGAAAGCTGCTGATAATCCTGCTGCAAAAAATGTAGAACCTCACAATGTAAGTCAGTGATTTCATGAATATTTGCTTTCCACTCAGCATTCTGTAATATTTGTAGAATGAGCAGTAAAATCTAAGTGTATGATAACTTTGTCTGTACATGACAGGAAGATTCTGACTCCTCAATATCAAAATTCTCAGGACCAGGAGGTGAGTAGTGTCACTTTCCCCATAGAAACAGCCAAATAAATGTTTTTTTTTGTTGTTGTTTTTTTTTTTTTACTGTATTAGTATTGTTTTATCATCACAATACATATATGGTTTTCAAATCAACGTGCTACTTAATTGTTTATTCTTTGTTGACAACCAAATATTGGCTTAACTTAAGAATAGTTCATGCTTCAAATATTAACATAACACATTTAGTTTTATCTTATGACCATGTACAGTAATAATATATATAATTATATTTCATCAGAAATCAATGGAAAAACCAAAGAAAAATCTGCCACCATTCCAAGGTAAGAACCTGATCCATTAAACTTTCACTATATAACATGATTGATCGTTACATTACAGTACATTCCACAGACACCTATCATATTTGGTGTTAAATAACAGTCTTCCCTGAGCTATCCATACAACCCAATTAGTAGCTGTCTTAAAGGATCTGCATGTTTTTGCAACAGGGCCAAATCCATAACCAACAATCAAAAGGACTCCAGCCCCAGCTCCTCCACTTCCACCTCCTCCTCTAACTCTGCCACTACCCCAGTGTCCAGGTATCAGTCCCCCCTTTGTACCCACCTGCCGCGAAGGTTCCTCCTGTCCCAAGATGTTACTTCTCGGTGCTCTCTGCTTTGTATGCTTACTACAGTATGAGCCAATGAAATTAGCTCTGCATTCGTATCACTGCTGTTTTAGTTAGTGGTGTGCTGCTAAAAAATGACTCATGGCAACAACTAAGCATTCGACATTTGGTGGTTTATGTCTGAGGCTGTAAATATAGCAAGAGACTGAAACTTGTTTCTAAGCTGCTTTGATGACAGTCTTCTCACAACATGTTGTCATGATAGAGCCCTGCAACTGCATTCATTACATTTCTTTCTTGAGGGCATGAACATGAACCTAAGGAGTTTCTGCTCATGAAGTCCATATATTAGAGCAGTAATGAGTATTAGCATTGGTCTACCCAAGTTATGTGTTTCCATAATGTTTGGACTCCAGTCAATTAACAAGCAGAAAAGGACATTAAAATGTTCAGTTAAGTTATACTAGCTGCAGGTTCTGGTTCAAATGTATTTATTAAGACTTGAGAAAGTGTTTTTTCTTATTGAAGTATAAGCAGTTGTTGGGACAATGGAAGATCCATGCTAAACACTGATTATATTTACTGTTTTTAACTGCTGACTGCTGATGTTCTGTCTCCCTCTTTCTCTCACTCTACTAAGATTTTCCAATACCTATAAAATGCTTTTGTTCTTTCTGTGGGAAATAAAGTATGCTGCTTCTCCTGGCCAGCTGTCTATTTGAAAAGACCTTCTTGATCTCAAAGAGTCAGTTTTGACTAAGGGTAAACATAGTTTTTTCTATCTTAGACTGAAGGTGGTGAAAAAGAACTCAGATGGTGCAGGAAGTGATAGTGATATGGAAAGAATCAAACAGGTTGGTTGATCTATTTGAACGTTCAACAATATTCTGTAACTCGATATAATAGTAAAGCTCTGTGTTTTTTTTTTTTTAGCAGAATTATTACTTTAATGAATTAAAACCACATAATTGTGGCACCTGAAATGTTGTGGTGTTTGTACGGAAGCATTTTTGTTCATTATAATCAAACGTATGGAAGAGGATTAGGGCCACATGTGAAAACATTTATTGAATTCTGTGTTTAAAGTCAGAATTCTGAGAAAAAAGTCAATTAAACTCAGAACTCAAATTAAACGTTTGTTTATAATGAACAAAAATGCTAAAATGATGTTATGTTGTAAGATTCTGCGTGTGTTTTTACCAGGGAGTATTGTCATCAAAAGCACAACAGACTGCAGTTGCAAAGTCATAACTTTTTGTCAGGATGCCAATATTGTGCCATGTTATCATATAGCTTTAAGGCTGTTTACTAAAATATTGATTGACTTTAATTATGATGTAGGATTTATCAAGTACGAATTTGTATTGCCAAGGTCTTATGGTACTGCATATTTCTGTGTGTTTGAAGGAAATTATTGAAGTAGTGAAAAAAGAACTTCAAAAAGTGAAGGAGGAGATTATCACAGGTGAGTTCGAACTTGTATGCTGCCTGTTGTCATTCGGTTTATTTATGAAGCTTGTATAAACTATTAATATTCAAAGAATGGTTTTGTGTTATACTTGTATATTACTCTGTTCTTCTCTTCCAGTACTGATCCAGGAGCTGCAAAGTGCACAGCTAAAGGGTGAAGACTCTGAAAGACAAAGAATGGATGAAGAGATTAATGAATAAATGTGAATGTTTTATCATGCAATGCTCGGGCAATTTACATATTTATACCTGATAGAAAATGTGCTATTTCTATAGTCAAAATATCAATTCTAATATTGACATTTAAGACACAAATCTGGTAAAGATATATGGGCCATTATTTTATTTATTTTTACACATTCCCAAACATTTTTGATGAGAATGCATTGTTCTCTAAAGAATTATGACTGATTTAGAAACAGTGCCTCCATTATATTTGTCCACCAGAGAGCACTGGAGGTTCATTTTTCAAATGCAATATGTCTTGACATATTGCATTTGAAGAATGCTGTTTCTAAATGACCTCAAACATATCTTGGGCATTTCTGTAAAACCATTTTATTTTTACCCAGTACAGCATATGCAACAGAAAAACAACAAACTCTTGCTTTTCACCTGTAAGATTCTCGTGCTGTTGTGCTCATTTATGTGCTTACTGCAGAGAAATAATACTGCAATATTTTAGTAATCTTCTACTTGTGGAGGAAGTACTATGTAAAAGTATTAATTTACAAGTCACAAAGTCTTCACCTGTGATGTACAACTTATAACAATGCATTATAATGTATTTGTTGATCATATGTTTGTGTTAAACTTGAATCCAAGTTGCAGATGCTGGCAGACAGAGAGAGATACACTGTAAGCTGGGGTAGGGCTGGGCCCAGTGCTCCGGATCTAAATTAGATGAGGCCCTGCAAACAGGCTCCTCTGATGCAGCACATACACACAAGCAGACTAAGCAAGGACCATCATAGCATTTATTACAAGCATTTGTTTGACACATATTTTCAAAGACTTTTTGAAATAATAAGAAAAAACAACGGCCATGCTGCTATGCTTTGTGTAATAACAGTTATGTTACACTTGAGGTTATGTTTTCTAGTAAGAAAATACTGCAAATAAAACAACCTTTTGCAAAATACATCTGCTTCTTTGTTGCTGAAGCAGGGGATCAGGAAGCGACAGTGGCGTTTGGTTTGAATCAGCGTGTGTTGGCGTGTTTTGTACCATTTGACAGGTTTTGCTGTTACGGTTGCCAAACTATACGGACAATAGGCGGGACTTTGGGACTGAATCCAACCAGGCTTCCCGGTGAGGGTATAGTTTTGGGATGGCTTCAGGAGGTAGCCAAGAGAGAAAGGGCAACAAAATGAGTGAAGATGGCAAGAAAAGGGACAGCTCAAATAGATCAAGTGAGGGTGACGGGGACCAAGACAATAGGAAGATGTCAAAGTTTGGTGATGAAGGAGGATTTAAGTTTGGTGTTAAGTTTAAAGATAAGAGTCATAAAGCTGTAAACCCTCTAGTCTAGACTGCCTGAAGACATAAAGGATAAAATGGGAAATGTACTTAATGTGAGAATGTAATAAGAAATATTCTGAATATCTGTAAGAGGGCCAGAAAACATGCTATAAGAGTCCCATCTAATTAACAAGCCATTTGAATGCTTTGTTCCTGCGGGTATAGATGTTAAGGGAGTAATGTACATTAACACTGAAATCACTGAGAGTGCCATAGTTAAACAGGGAGGTGAGATTGAGTCTGCCCATAGGTTTAAAAAAAGATGGCACAGCTGTGTTGCAAGCATTTAAGCAAGAAACCATGTCAACAAGAGTATACATTGGGTATATGAGTTTCCCGGTTAGAGTCCAGACATCCTCCATTGCGATGTTACAAGTGCCAACGGTTTGGGCATGTGGCAGCTGCATGTAGAGGGAATTAGAGATGTGTAAAGTATGGGGGGGGGGACCATGACTTTGCACAATACAAGGTTGAGGAAACATAGTGTTGCAATTGTGATGGTAACCATATAACTTCTTCCAGGGGGTGTGGTGCTGTGGAAGTGGAGAAAGTTAGAGCTGGAGAGAACATGTATTATGCAGATGCCTTAAGAAAAGTGAAGGGCTCAGGGGACGCTAACAGTCCAGAGGGGACTAGTGTTCCTTCACTGCCAGAAAAAAAGAGGAACAATGCAGATAAAGGAAAAACAGTCACTTGCATTCATGGTAGATGTGTTATGGGCAGCTAGAAATATAACCAAAAGGTCAGATGCTATTAAAATTGTGGTAGATGCTGCTGTTATTGTTTTTAACTATGTCTGCAAGGTATGCAATCTCTGTATTGTGTGTGTGATTATGTGTGATTTGTACTACACTATCTGCTGCACAACAAATTGCCCCATTGGGGGACAATAAAGTAACTTGAACTTGATTTTTCTTGAGGAGGTAGAACTAGGCCCAGATGAGTGGCACATATTCATGAGGCAGAAGCTGGAGGTGCTGGTGTAAGGGAGGGAGAGAGGAAGGAGGGCCACAGATAGGAGTGAGGAAAATGGTAAAGAGGGGGAAATGGATTTGAATAAGACGAAGACAGCACCAGGGAAGAATGGCATATGGTATGAGATATTTAAGAGACTAGGTGATCCAGTTTTAGAAGAAATATCAGCACTTATGAATAATGCATGGAAAGAAGGAAGGCAGTAGTGGTCCCAATTTTGAAGCCAGGGAAAAAGGCAGCACATCCATATAGGTCATATAGACCTATTGCACTGATGGCAGTGATGTGTAAAATAATGGAAAGAATGGTGACAGATAGAATATTGTAAAACTGGAGAAGGAGGGATGATTCACGCTAGAGTTTAAATTCTCTGCCCGAGCCCAGGCCGGGCCGATTTTTTTACGCTGCTTTGATCGGGCCGGGCTGGACCTGGCTGGGCCCTTGATCAAGCATTTGTGTTTTTTTAATCATTACTTTATTAGCCTTATTTGGTGGGGAGAAAGCTATGCCTCTCCAGCTTCTCCCGTAGCTCTGGGTGTATGTCCTGCACTGACTTGACTGTGAGGTAAACTGTGCTATGTCTCCCCCATCTGCAGCACTGTTGTCGGCCAGTGCGTCAGCATGCAGACCGTGGCGAAGGACAGTATTAATTAGGTGATCGAGACAAGAAGTCTCCAATATGGTTCCAGGGCTTTGATTATGTTGCTGCGTTGATCTGTTATCCACACTATTCGGCTGAGGGAGATAGGGTCGAGGGTTTTTTTTAAGTTTCTTCATTCAGATCCATTTGCGATCCATTCCATTCTGAAAAACAAACAGCGCAGCTTACTTGCTTCGTCCTTAAGATAATTCTAAACAGATTTCTGTAGTTCAAACAACTCGGAATTGTATTTGAGAACGTCAGTTATAACGGCCCACGTATTAAAAATTTGTCGGGTTTAAATTGGGCTCGGGCTCGGGCTCATAATTACAGTTAATGTGTCAGGCCGGGCTCGGACACAACGTGCACA
This sequence comes from Zingel zingel, assembly GCA_023566125.1. Lineage (NCBI taxonomy): Eukaryota > Metazoa > Chordata > Actinopteri > Perciformes > Percidae > Zingel > Zingel zingel. The sequence goes on along the minus strand of CM042328.1, from coordinate 33,348,031 downwards.
GGCTCGGGTAGGGTCGGGCTTGATTTTTTTGGGCCTGATCTAAGCTCTAATTCACGAGAATGCAAAGTGGGTTTTGCAGCGGTAGGGACACCATGGACTCTGTGATCTCCCTGGAATAGGATGTAAAGAAAGCCTTGGTAAATGGGGAGTAATTGCAGTGTTTCTGGATATTGAGAAGGCTTATGACATGTTATGGAAAGAGGGACTAATCATAAAGCTGTATGGCTCAGGGATACGAGGGTGTATGCTTAACTGAATACAGGACTTTAAAAAAAAAATGGTAATTCAGGTTGGGGTGGAAGAGACTTTATTAGATGCGACATGCATTGAAAATGGAACACCACAAGGAAGCGTAATCACTCCGGTGCTCTTCAATGTCATGGTAAATTACATCTTTAAAGACATTGGACCGGGGTTTGGCAGATGATGGAACAGTTTGGAAAAGAGGCATAACGTCAAATGTCAAACACATAACAGAGAAAATACAGGAGGCTTGAATAAAATAAGTGGGGCTGAGGAAGCAAGTGGGGATTTAAGCTATGTATGGACAGGCAAATGAGAGAAGGAAATAGTTTAAATTATTGGGACTATTTTGTGATGAAAGGCCGACATGGAAAAAGCATGTAAAAAGCATTGTGAACAAGTGTGAAAAAGTAATAAATGTGATGCTGTCCCTATCAGGAAGTGGGGTGATAGCCAGGATACACAATTGATGATTTACAGGGCAATGGTCAGATCGAGATTAGATTATGTCATGGGCGTAAATCTGATCTAAAAGTAGGGGGGGACAATAAACATAAAATTTCTGAAGAGCAATTTTTGAAGGGGACACAAATAATACAGCCACAACTATACTCGTAGAGGACATGTGTACACAAGCCACAAAAATACTTGCGTCCTCCGCATAAATATTAGGTTTGGTCTGGGACAGAGGATATATATTTAACTGCAGCAAACCCAGTGATCAGCCACTTCAAACACAACTATATATCTTCAACATTAACCCTAATATCAGTTCACACACATAACGTTAGGCTTATCGCCGTGGTAACGTTAGCTGTAGTGGGTGCATTTCTATCCAACAAGCTATTAAACAAGCTAGCTAACGTTACATTATATTACACTAACATAGCGAACTTTTTGTCATAACTAATTCATTAATTACTCAGCATCATTTCTATTTGAGAAAAGAACAACTTCATCCAATGTTTAATGTGAATAAAACAGCCTTGAACCGCCTACTTACTACATTCCTGTCACTACCGATGTGACTGTGAGTCTACTAGTGCAGATCTTAAAGTACAGCATGCAGTGGACCAAACCACTGTGAGGCAAGGGAGGGGGGTCTCAAAATGTTTATAAACTTAAAAAGCTTTTTTGGGAGTTTGTATTGTTTTACTACTTACACAGATATTTTAAGTATACATCATTATGTTATTTACAATACACAGCATTGTTTTAATGATATTTCTAGGGGGGGACAACCCTGAGAAGGGGGGAGTCCTGACCCCCCCGACCCCCCTTGGATTTACGCCCTTGGATTATGTGTATTTATGTTATGGCAAGGCAGCTAAATCAGTTCTCAAGAGACTGGATGTAGTGCAGGCAAGAGCATAGAGAGTCGTTTGTGGGGCCTTCCATACCACCCTAAATCCGTCCTTACTTGTAGAAATGGGGGAGACCCCATTGGGAATTAGAAGATCCAAGTTGCAATATTTATCTAAACTGAGGGGACACCAAGGGGAAAACATATGGAAGCTATGGAAAGTGCTTGGGAATGGGGAAGAGAAAGCTGAAGAGGGATTGTTATCTTTAAAGTAAATAAGGATATGGAGAGGATAGAGTTTGGGGAGGAGGGGGTTGCCCCTATAGTTCACTGGCCAGCTATACCCCCATGGATTTTACCGACGCCAGAGATTGATTTTACTATATTAGAGTCAAGAAAATCACATAAGAGCACTGCAGCGTATGGTGAAATAGTTGGGGAAAGGTTAAGGAACACCTGGGGACAGTACATCAAAATGTATACAGATGGGGCTCAAGACCCGAAAACTGGGAATTCAGGGTTGGCATTTTACATCCCACATTTGGAGATAATAAAATGTAGCGACTGTCTGAGGGTTTTTTAGAATATACAACAGGGTTGATGGCTATAATATGGGCTCTGCGGTGGGTAGAGGATTAAAACCAGGGAGAGCAGTGATATGCTCAGACTCTGCATCAATTTTGATGACACTGACAGAAGGAAAGTTTGGAGCCAGCCAGGTCTGATCTCATGGTAGAGCTTTTAACAACATTATTCAGAATTGAGCAGGCAGGAGAGTCAGTTCCTGTGGGTGCCAGCCCATGTGGGGATAGAGGGGGATGAGCTTGCTGATGGGGCAGCAAAAAGGGCATTAAAAAGGGAGTCTGACTTGAGAGTGAAATTAGGGTCAACTGAGTGTAGGTCATTCATTAATAAAAGCATCATGGCTGTGTGGCAGAAGGAGTGGGTGAGGGGAAAGAAGGGGCGGCATTATTACAGCATTCAGAAAAGTGTGATGAAGGGACATTGTTATTTGGGGAAGGAAAGAATATACATATATAAAAGACATACAGTTATGATGACCAGGCTGAGGCTGGGGCATTGTGGAATGGCATGAGACTTTGAAAAAAAAAATAGGAAAGCATGAAGATGGGCTTTGTGGACATGTACAATTCCCCTCGGGATGAATAAAGTATCTATCTATCTATCTATCTATCTATCTATCTATCTATCTATCTATCTATCTATCTAAACAACAACAGACATAAACATCTACTAATGGAATGCACTGGATTCACAGAAAAAAATAGACTGTATGCAGCAGTGAAAAGCCTGGACACAAAACCAATATCATTGAAAAACCTCTTAAATCCTACAGAGAACCAACCGGCCATTCCATTAAAGCTGTCCTAGAATTCATCAAGACAACCGAATTTTCCTATGGAAAATAGAATACTAAATGGGAATATATGTTGCCCTGTGGGCGGCAGCAATGTGCGTAAGGGCATCTAGACTGCCGGAAATTAAAAGAAGAAGAAGAAGAGTCCATGGTGTTTTTGGATGGATGGCCTGCTCTGGTGGATCTAGCTAGCCTGTCAAAACTGCATTCAAACGGGAGCAACGTGGGATAAAGTCAGTGGAATGTGCCTTAAATCTTGTTGTGTAAAATATATTGGATTACGAGATAAAATGAGTAGCCTTTAACTAATAGCTAATAAATATATATATATATTTTTTTTTTACTAACGTAGCTACCTCGATATTAGCAAGGCTACATCAATAACCTATGAGAAGGCATAGCTAGCTATACTCGCTAATGTAAGACGGTGGTCAATAATAATAAACAATTCCAATGTATTGTAACGTTAGATTTAAAAAAACTCGTTAGTAACATTACGGTACGTTGGCGTATGGAAAGCATAATGTGTGTCTTTGTCACTATCAAACACTTAGCTAACTTAGCTAATATGTAACGTTAAGCTTAAAGGTGAATTGGCAAAGTTAGCTACTTCTATCTTAAACTAGCTACATAAAAGTTATTTCAAATGCATTATTATTAATTGGTGTCTTGGTGTTACAGGTCAGGTGCACAATAATGTTATATATAGTTTAGTTGTCGATGTTTGTTATTAAGTAGATTTTAATTTACCAACTTAATCTCCCGTAAACGGTTCGTTGACAGAGCAGTGAATGCATCACGGTTAGCATACAACTAGCTAACAGCTGTCAGCGTGCTAACAGCTAGCTAGCTAACGTTAACTAACCAGTAGCTAACTCACCAGTGCCAACGTTAGATGGCAGGCTAGCAAAACAGCTAACAACAACAACGAGATTAGCTAAAATTGATTTTGTTATTTGGTTGGTAAAACCGAACACTGAACTAGATTTTCTACTACGTAAATGTATTCTTAATCTCTAACGTAAGCCATAACGTTATATTTTCCAGTAGCGTTAACGTTAGCTAGCTAAGTGTTAATGTAACATTACATTAGTTTAAAGTTAGCTCTTCTCCCTGCAATAACGTTACCTTGCTCTGTTCAAAAGCCAGATCACACACGAAACACGGGGTAGGTACACGCTTCTCGGACATTATATAGAAATGTGGTACAGTTTTTGCAGAGGTGCTTTTACGTTGTTTCTGGCTCAATTCTGGCTATAGCTGATGTACTAGCTAAATGTCCCTTGATATCAATGATAGCTCAAATTTCAGTTAAGACTCACACTGTTTGCCGTCGAATCATTTTATTGGTGTAGGACGGCATTATGAGCCGAAGTTAAATGTTGACATCTTAACTGCCGTACAATGTGTTTTATATATGCAGACACGGAATATGATCCGACCATAGCCATCCATAAGTAAGTTATGTTTTCACGTGCGGCTAAATAATGCAGATTAGCGTGACCAGCGTTACATTTTTATGTTTATAAATCAGTTGTTTTAGTAGTTTAGTAATATGTCTCGTCCGTATGAGTGGACAGCAAAGAGGCAAGTAATGACTCAATGTTATCCATCTGTTAAGATGTCACCATTAGATAACAATTACCATAAACTAGGGCTGGACATTATATCGATATTTTATGCTAGGGTGTACCCTTTAAATGGTGTTGTCTTTTCCTTTAAAACCAGGAAAAGACAACACTTGGATCAAGTAAAGTGATGTAATTTGCTGACTGTTCAAGCTGTTTTATTATTTGCCTTTACCGACTTAGTCATTGTATCCACATTACTAATGATTATTTATCAAAAATCTCATTGTGTAAATATTTTGTCAAAGCATCAATATCGCCGAAATATTGAAATCGATGTATTTCGTTAAAAATAATGTGATATTTGAGTTTCGCCATATCGGCCAGCTCACCATAACTAAGAGTGTTATGTTGTTATACTTAAATACTTCATTTGAATGTGTTTCATATTTCTACTATTTAAATGTTATTTCTGTTTTTAGTGTGTCTGTTAAGGACAGGTGATTCAATTTAAGACCTTAAGTCAGGGGTGATCTCTGTTACATTTATTGTTAGGATTCATATTAGTGAGAGGAGTTCTTGTGTCTTGTAAAACGTCATCTTTTGTGGCCAGAGCACTGTCTGTTGTAATTTTCAGCCATAACTGTAAGGTTTAAAGATACAAAGTTAAATATGGTGGTCCAATCTATTTACCTCTGTGCTTATTTTATGTACTGTGTTGCTTTGCTAGTGTCTTGGTAAACCACAATTAGTGTTTTAAACAGCAAATTTTTCCTGGTTCTCCTCCGTAAACATGATGAAATCAAGGCGATGGTTAACCTTTCCTGCTACAGCTTTTCAAAGCTAATCCCTGTCACTGTCTTAAGGCAGATGTATGCTTCTGCGTTAAATCAACGCCGTGGGTAGGTCGCAGCGGCGCACGTCGCTCGGCTGTGGCTTGGTTACGTTGCATTTCCCCTCCTCCCCCCCTCTCCCCCCCCGAGTCATTTTCGGCTTCCGCTTCTCCATAAAAAACATGAAATCAAGGTGAGGGTTAACCTTTCCTGCTACAAATTTCCAACACTATGTTTCTAGAGTCGGTATGCGCTCCGAAGCTAATCCCCATCACTCTCTCACTTGCTCTACCACACACTTCCCGTGTACACACACGTGCCGGCCCTGATATTCTCTTAAAGAGATCGACACACACACCAACGCACAAGTATAAATTACAGACCATTTACGAAGGCAACGGCGGAAACTCTGTGTGAAGCCTCCGCAGATCCATAAATCAGCCTTTACTTGCTATACCACACCCTCCCCATGCATACACACATGCCCACTCTGCTATTCTATTAAGAGATAAGCTAGAACGACGCACCAGTTCACAAGAATGACCTCAGGCTACTTACCTAGGCTATGGCGTAGTCTCTGCGTAGAGCCCCCGCAGAACCATAAATCCTGCTTTAGTCTGTGGCCCAACAGGTAAATTAGGGCTCCAAGCTAACATTAGGGAAAGTGTTGACATTTGGAAGCATCAAACATGCATTTTAGATGAATGAGATGAGAGTACATTCATCTAAGAGTACAGTTGTTCCTCTTCTGTTGGCTCAGACCCGTTAAATTGTATGTACGGGACATTGTGATTGAGTTTGTACACAAGTTTGAATTTTTCCCACACCCCCAGTCAACATAGTGGCCATCAGTGGAATAGCAACTCCTGGCCTGTCATGTGATGCCTTCTGGCCAAAAAAGACTTTTCCCATAGACTTACAAGAGAAATCTGTGGCTAATTTTCTTTGAGCATCGCAACCCCCACAAAATTACTTGTTTACTATCAGAATTTGATCCATTCGGTCCAATGACATTTGGAAAGTCTAGAAGAGCTGCATGATTAAATCATTTAATCCCCATTCAAGTTAGCGCAGTGCCAAACCAGAAGTAACCATCTTGGCCGGCAGAGGTCTCAGTTTACACAACAGTGGCCAGTGATGAGGGAAGAGGCGAGAGAGAGCAGTGTCTGATAGGGCAGAAAGCTACCGTCTCTCTTTGACAGACTTGTAAATAAATTATAACATGTATATACATTAGATTTAACATTTGGTTCATAATTATTGTTTGGTGTATTTGCTTTTCTCACATAAATATTTTAGATAATTGAGTTTAAGTCTGTATGGTCGATAAACACTCAAACATAAAGTGATAACATACTATGGCATATGTTATTTAGAATCGAGGAGACATTAACATTTTCAATGCTTATTTCCATCAATTCGTTCAGATTCCCGGGGCTGATCTGGCTGGTGTATTTGCTAGCATGCCGTTTGCAAATTACTTAATTAGCTAACATTACGAATCAACCAACGCCAGATACACGCAGCGTAGTTAAGTTAGAGCTTGCTTGCTAACCAGGCACTTACCACTTAAATATAATTTAATTCTGTGGGAAACAGTGCGGCTATTTCATTAGAATTACATGACATAAATTACTAAATGCTTCAAAACGTAATGTGAATGAAACTTTAATACATTACCTGTGAACATTCATTTCTGCCCGAGTCATTTTTAATAGGCAATATGGTTGTTTAACAATGAAGGCAACTCTAATGTTCCCACCTACTTCAAGACGTCATCAGCTAATTTCGCACTTTATTCTTACATTCCTTTCTTTTTGCAAGTACTGATTCAAATTCACCCTCTGTAACTGCTGTTGACTAAAGTCCAGTTGCTGTTTTTGAAAGTATTTGAAGATGGTCCTTGATTTTCTTTGTACTGCTTGTTTCATTCAGCAGGTGCTGTTCTGGTTTGATAACCGTAACTAAGACTTGAACAGGCCAAGCGAGAAATCCACTGTTCCCCTCCCCGACCTTCTGTTCCTGACCCTCTCTGAAACACATCTTTCACCATGAATGAAGTTAATGTAGTCAGAGAGGGCTGGCTTCACAAAAGAGGTAAGGGGCATTAGGATCAGTATGGTATTATCATGGAAATAATTTATAGTGAAAGAGTAATGAATGGAAACCCATTGGCTCAATTTGATCAACATTTAGAATGATTAAATATAGATAGTCAGATTGAGCTAAATACTTTATCTTAAATGTCAGTTATTATATGTACTCAAAATTGCATCCTCTTTTGTGACCAAGGTGAATATATCAAAACATGGAGGCCCAGGTATTTTATCCTGAAGAGTGACGGTTCCTTCATTGGCTACAAGGAGAAGCCTGATCTAAACGACCAGACTTCACCACCACTCAACAACTTCTCAGTGGCAGGTCAGTCCTCCTGATGGTAAAACATAACTCTGAAAAATTGCGTTTTCTTGATAATCATCACTTTCTGCTTTTCATAGCTAGTTTGCTGTTTTGAGTTCCATAGAGTTTTATCCCCCATGTTAACAACCTCCGCTTCTCATTTTTCATCTGATCAATCCAATACACTTAAAGCTGCCAAAACTGGCCAAGAATGACATTTTATTTATAGTGTCAAATCTCAACAAGATTTATCTCAGGACACTTTACAGATAGACATTTGTAAGTGGTCTAGACCGCACTCTGTCATTTACAAATACCCAACAATTTCACCTGCGTGAAGCTGGCCCCCCATGTCATCCAAAAATTATTAAAAACACTGCTATTCGTTTGTGCTACGTTTCTGCCGGTTTGTGCCGTCAAATTTATTGTTTGTGCCGTTAAGGGTTTTAAGTAATTCAACTTTACATTTTCTGGCCAGTGACATCAACCAGCCCCCCATTAATGTCTAAATCTCAATCTCAATCGTTTGTGCTACGTTTGTGCTGATTTGTGCCGTTAAAACAAACATTTGTGCTACTATGTTTTTTAAGTTATAACGCTTTATAGGTTACACGTGTGACGTCACCCAACCCCCCATTAATGTACAAATCTCCCCAGAATAGTCTCAATCGTTTGTGCTACGTTTGTGCTGATTTGTGCCATTAAAAGAGACATTTGTGCTACTTCGGTTTTTACGTTATCAGGCTATATTTGTTACACGGCTACTATTTGCGCTGCAAAGGCTTCTGACACCAGCCATCACTCCCATGAACGGGACATTTTTCCTTACTTCCTTTCCTTAATGAAGCAGAAACGCTTAATGTCAGATAACGTCCATAATAATTGGACTTTGGGTTCAATTCTTTGACAGTTTTCAGTGGTTATGAGAAGCAATATGAGAGAGACATTTCATGATGATTGATCGTTGTTTAGGTATATTAAACCACATTAAGCCTTTTCATGTTAGGACTTATAAAGCCCATGAGAAACGTGGAGAGTCAATCCACAGCCGCTCCGCTACCCTGCTGAAAATGTGAAGCAGATACGCTTAATGTCAGATAACGTCCATAATAATTGGAATTTGGGTGATGATTGATCGTTGTTTAGGTACATTAAACCACGTTAAGCTTTTTCCTCACCTTAGGCGCCATTTGAAGAAGAAAACGTTAACGTGAGAACTTAATTTCGGTTTAGTTTTTTGACAGGCTTAAGTGTTCATGACCACGTTAAGCTTTTTCACGTTAAGCGTTTTAGAATGTCCTGTTCATGGGAGTGATGGCTGTTGTCAGAAGCCTTTACAGCGCAAATAGTAGCCGTGTAACAAGCCTGATAACATAAAAACTGAAATAGCACAAATGTTTCTTTTAACAGCACAAACGATTGAGACTATTCTGGGGAGATTTGTACATTAATGGGGGGTTGGGTGACGTCACACGTGTAACCTATAAAGCGTTATAACTTAAAAAACATAGTAGCACAAATGTTTGTTTTAACAGCACAAATCAGCACAAACGTAGCACAAACGATTGAGACCATTTTGGGGAGATTTGGACATTAATGGGGGGCTGGGTGATGTCACTGGCCAGAAAATGTCAAGTTGAATTACTTAAAACCCTTAACGGCACAAACGATAATTTTTACGGCACAAACCGGCAGAAACGTAGCACAAACAAATAGCAGTGTTTTTAATGATTTTTTGATGACATGGGGGGCCAGCTTCCCGCAGGTAATAAGCAAGCATTTGGTATGTAAGGAAAAACTACCTTTTAGGCAGAAACCTCGGACAGACCCAGGCTCAAGACTCTACATTTGAATGTTCCTTCTAAAAAACACATAGGTTTGAACAATTGGAATATCTATTTTTGCACATTATGTCCATAAGATGGCAAACCTATTTACGTGATACTACTAATAAACTACTTGTGTATTTATTTTAACATAAACATGTCTTTCAAAAGATCAACATATACCGACATATAACAAAATAAACTACTGTTTGGTTCTGCCGCTACTGATTCAGGCTAACGCTGTTTGTTGTGGGTATCATAGCAACGTTTGTATCCGTTTTCCCTTTTAGAATGACGAATAGATTACCGCCGCCTGCTGGCATGTAGAGTTAGCCCGCTCACGCAGGCGCAGAACGGACGTGGTAGTTGGCCATCGGCTTTAGTCTTTGCATTTTGTTTAAGTGCACATTTTTGGTCAAGACCAAGGCTACGCATGCTGTGTCAAGGCCTTTTCACACCGGGCAAGTTTTTTTTTTTCGTGCAATTTTCTGAGCTTTTGCATCACGTTTAAAAACATCAACCAGTCACGCTGTGTTGTTTACTTAGGAGGATTATAATACAAAGAAATGTGAAGAGACTCAACTGTCCGAACCATAGACTGTATAGGTGGCAAACTGTATTACTATTTTCAACCTTGACAAAGAAAGTGTTTATCAGAGACATACTTTCCGTTCTTACCTTTACAACAATAAAAAGCCCGAGACATATCTACCAGCTGGAGTAGTTTGCTAAAAGGAAAATCAATGAATAGTAGCTTAGTTTTAGCTTTGCCTGCTTTGGCTTCCCAACCATGATCACACAGAACGGGGGGAGACGGGGTTGGAGTCTCCAAAGCTAATCATTGTCACTCCACTCAGCAGCCGGAGAAGCATTTGCTGCAGCATTTGTGCTCAAACTGCGGACTCTAGCTACTGTACATTCACTTGACATTCCTTACTGCTAAACGTTAATTCTCCTCTGCTCCACTTTCTCTTTCTCGCTTTAGCAGCATCCCCAGGAGGACCTCAAGCTGTCCCACCGACATGGTAGATGAGCTGGCGCGATTATTAGAAACTTCCATTGAAAACTGTCGCAAATTCGCATCACTGCTGTGTGAATAGTTTTGATGCAAAATATTCGAAGGCGATTATTTTGCATTTTCATGTCGTTAATTTGTCACATCTCCGGTGTGTAACGGACTTAAATTTTGTTTTTCACAGAGTGCCAGTTAATGAAGACTGAAAGACCCCGGCCCAACACATTCGTCATTCGTTGCCTACAGTGGACCACTGTCATTGAACGCACCTTTCACGTGGACAGCAATGAGGAGAGGTAAGAACAGGGTAAAATATTATATCAGGCAAGTTGCCATTTTTCTACTAGGGTTATGTCAAACTATGGTAAAAACGGTTAACTGATTGCTTAAATGGCTTTCAGTGGCGTTTCTGTAAAAAACTCCAAAACTTGGTGTATTAGTTGGATGTAATGTCTGACAATATTTGGTATTTTTGCTTCTCAGAGAGGAGTGGATGCGGGCAATCCAGTCAGTGGCAAATAGTCTGAAGATGCGGGAACAAGAGGAGGATGAACCAATGGATATGTTTGGCTCACCCAGCGAAAGCAGCCTGGAGGAGATGGAGGTGTTGATGTCCAAGAACCGCTCCAAAGTGGTGAGACGATCAGTTATTAGGGACTTAGAAGATAGTGAGCTCAAGTTTGAGCTGCTCTAAAAGACATTTTGGCAATGTGTACTTTTTTCTTTGCAAAGACATTTGAAAACACAAAAGATGAAGTTGTATTTTGAGATTTTGACATTACGGTACTGTGAAGCCAGCTAAGCAGAACATTGGGTCCATTAATTGCCTCATGATGTCCAATTGCATGCATTAAAGTGAGGCTGTTATCGAGTGTTTCACTGATGTTGGCCAAAAATAACAATAACTCAACAAAGTTGCGCATTTATGAGATGTGATCATCATGATTATATGTTCATCTAAATCAGCGGAGTTTGGGGACCTGAAGAAGTACCATGGCAGCACTGTGTCATCGCAGCAGGCTACCGTGACAGAAGTAAATAGGGAATGGTTTGTAGGGCTGCAACAACTAATCAACGTAGTAAAATAGTTGCCAACGAGTTCAGGTTTTGCTAAGCTGACCTGTCCTGGCATGGGAGAACATCTGCTATGCTAAAGCATCTGAAAAGGATGCACGTTAGCTCTCTTGAGGAACACTCATCTCTGTAAAATGTTATCAGTTTATTATAATGAGCTCTTTTGAACTGGGTTTCAGACACCTTTTTACATTGTTGCATTGTTTTCAGATTTTCCTTTAATATATTATTATATAAAAATATTAAAGCCGCTTAAAGTTTTATTTGTTTTTATAATTTTTTTATTTAAAACTCACAATTAATTTAGATTAGGGAATAATAATTCTGACGTCCGTGTTTTTTCCCAGTGGAGAGAGGCAGACTATCTGTACATGACTCTTACAAGGGTCTGGGATGTTATTTAAACGGCATGCAAATTCCTCACCTTTCGGTGAAATTAACCGTTTTGAAACCAAAATGGGTCACCTACATGATTTTTGCAGATCCGATGAGAAAATATTTTAGGGGGGGGGGGACCAAAACTATTTTTTACATCTCTCGTCTGTTCTGTGGTGTACGCGCGCACGCTCACAAACAGACATGCTAGGAGACGTGCACTGTAAAGTTCACGGCTCGATCCGAGACCTAGACCTTATTATACATTCCTGTCCCGAGACTCACTGACAACATCGTTTCTGGTAAGTATCGTTAACTAACAACACAGTATCCACTGCAGTTATCCACTAGTCAAGACACACTTTTATCATTATCAATGTATGACAGCTAACGGATAGCGTTACTGAAGAAGTTCTCAATGATAAACGTGATCATTTACTAATGTTAACTAAGTTAACGTAAGTTACGTGTTAGTTAACGATGTTAGCTTACAGTCTCTTCTCCAGCTTGTCATGGCAAACGATGTAAAACGTTTGTAATGTTATCTCTAGTTAATTTACGTTAGCTTACATCAAAGGGAAGCTATGCCGATTTTCCACCGGTGTTTGTGTCTTTGCAGTGTGGGATGAACGGTGTTTGGCTTCCACTCATTGCCCTAAACGTTAACTAACTTACATGACAAACTACATAACGTTAATCTTCTTAAAATATGAGTACTGACAGTGTGCTCCAAATGCACCTTAACAGGCTGAAGGGTCTCAATCACTGGGTCGCGCCCAGAGGGCTCAGGGCATAGGAGCTATTCATCTCAAAGCCCAGAAACATTAGCTAAATGTTGAAAATCAGGGTACAAAGTTTGTCAAAAGGGAGGTAGGGAGAGTTAGAAAATAATATATCTTATGACAAGTTGTCTGTTTAACTTCAGACAGTGAGCTGGATTACCTTTACTCTTTTGCTCAAGTAAAGTATATTTGTAATTTATTTTCACCATATGACCTGGCAGGTATCATCCACTAATTTTAATTCTAAAAGCTGTTCATTTATTTGATCTGATGCACTTTGGATCAATAGACTGAGATGATGTCTAATGGATGTTTGTTGGGTTTACGTTAGGGATGCACCGATCCAAATTTTTCAGTCCCGATACCGATGCCAGGGCTTTGTGTATCTGGCGATACCCGATACCGATCCGATACCGTTGTTGAATTAATAATAAACTGTATACCTTTTCCACCTTATACCTTCCTTCCACCATGTGGAAGAGACTAAAGGCACCAGACTTTCCTAACTAAACATTACTTTCCTAACTAAGACAAAATAACATAGATGTAATGTATTGAATTCTTATTTATTTGTTATTTAAAAAAAACAATTGTGCATTCAAATCGAAAATATAATGTAATTAAAATAAATTTAAAAAAATAACAATAAAGGGCCTTTATATAGGTTTATAATGGCTTATTCTACTGTCAGGAGTACATAGAATATCACAAAAACATGTTAATGTCATCATGTTTACTAAAAGCTTTGATTACTAAAGGGTTTGCTTGGCTCATCAACATTATACAATAACGTTAATATGAAGGAGAATCCATCAAACAGTTACAGAATCTAAACTAGTTTTTTTCCTGCCAACTGCAAAGTAGTAAAATAAACTCAAATCGAATGAATACACATACAAACAACTTTAACATTGTTTCCCTTTCAAACCAAAATAGTTGTAAGCTAGTTGTATAAACACTAGCTTGGCCACAGTTAAGTTAGGTTGTAGTGTGGTTGGAGTGGGCGACTGAACGTAGCTCCGCTGTCAGCCTCCTTCGCTGTTTGAATAATGTTAGTAGGTTGGCGGACGTATTTCAGCAAGACAAGGCATCTTAAATCCAGTGTTTTAATCACTGCTCTGAACCCGTCTTTCTCAACGCTCTGTAGCGGGACTGTAGTTGGATTGCGTTCATAATGTTGCTCCGTTGCATGCTTGAAGAGACATGTCTTTAACGTTAGCACTGTAACGTTAGCACGGCCGAGTAACGTTAGAGCGACGGGCAACAACAGCGGCTAAATTATGTCTGATTTTTTAGAAACCAAAAACCTTGCAACAACAGACGGCTCCTCTCTTGAGCATACGTTGTTCTGGTGTATCCCCGGTCTTTCTTCATCCTCTAACTTTCTTCGCTGTTCTTGAATGTGCAGTAGCGACTGGAGCCTCTCCCAGCTTAACAGACTTATGCTACCTGGCTAGCTAGCAGCTATAATGTTACCCAACATGCCGTTCGGTGGTGTAGCTACATTTGTAAATGTAAAATTATTGGTGTTAGAAACTGTTTAAGTCACAAATTGTTATGTGCTATGGTGTTTTATCCTTTTAAAGAAAGTTAGTTGTGGGTTATTACTTGTTGTGTTATAAAGTTACTACCATGAGTGAGAAGGGTATGCAGTTAACCAGGGTCCCAGTGCTGCGACAGAGGAAAAATAAAACTGGCTCTGTTAATTTTTCCGATCCCTGATCCAGCTATTTTGTCAATATCGGGGCCGATATCCAATCTTAATATCGGATCGGTTAGTTTACATGATGCTTTTGACTTAAGCTGCAGATCATCTTGCATTTGCTGTCTCACATAATGGTCTAATATCGTGAGAATGAAATGCTTTCCTTCAGAATCCGATTTTCATCCTTTGACACCTGTTGTGTACTTTTCAAAGAATGAGTGCTTAAGGTCTTTGTTTCACAAAATGAATATTAAATGTACAGATTGGATATGTAATAAGTATTTATAAAAAAGGGGTCACCTTTTTCAGCCCTTCTGAGTTTGCAGGCATGTTTAAAGAATCAGTGTGTAGGATTTAGGGGGATGGCAGACTTGGAATATAAACAACTCGTGCAAACAACCTATTATTGCACATTTCAATTTTTTGAAAGCTTTTCTGAAAATATTAGGGAGACATATGTCTTTATTAGTTGTAAAACAAACTAACAGCAGCAGGAAGTATACAGTAGGTATTCCTCAAGGCCGGGAAAGTATATGTGACTTATGACTTGCGTATGAAATGCTCCTCTCCGGCTAAAGACTTTTGTTTTTTGTTTTAGTTGTACAAACTTTTACAAAATTAGTTAAAATCCTTATCCTTCTCACACCTTGGCCTTGTGTACATTACAGACAATGAGTGACTTTGAGTACCTGAAGCTGCTTGGAAAGGGGACATTTGGGAAGGTGATTCTGGTCAAAGAGAAGTCGACCGGAGTACATTATGCCATGAAAATACTGCGCAAAGAAGTCATCATAGCCAAGGTAAGTAATTCAATTGTATTTATAGTATCAAATCATAACACAAGTTATCTCAAGACACTAATAGGTCTAGACCACGTTCTATAACTTACAAAGACCCAACAATTCCAGTAATTCCCAGAGTGTGTGTCTGTGTTTGTGTGTCTGTCTGTCTGTGTCTGTCTGTCCGTGTCTGTCTGCCCGTCCAATTTATTCAAGCTGTAGTAGTCACCTTTCTCATGCTGTAAAGTGTGTTTAAGAAGGGGGGACACTAGAGGGCAGTGTAGTACTGATGGGCTGATTTCCAGTATAGCAATATTATGTCAGACTGGAAATTTGCAGACTTTGACTGTTGGAAAAAAAAAAAAAACCTGTTCCTCCCACTCGTCGTGAAAATGGTACATTTTCTTTCGCTTTTCTGACATCTTCTTCATGAACCGCTGTTGCTTATGTCATGGCCGCTTATGTTGTGGCCGCTAGCTCGCCTCAGTGAAGAGTGAGATTGTGTGAGGATGCGTGCATCTTGGGCAATAACGTGAACTTGTGATAAAATAAACTTTGACCCCAGTCGAGGTCAGAGTTTATACATAATATATTTTTTATTTTTAAAATGTTATATGCAATGTTAAACGTTGTTTAATTTTTTTTTTTTTTTTTTTTTTTTTTTTTTTTAAATCAGACCATTTTTATTGATCTCTTTCGTAACTCATGTTTTTTTTTTTTTTTTTTTTTAGAAGGTGACTCATTTGGTCCCTGATGCGGACCAGGTGCTTGCAGTCTCATTTTTTTTCCACACTCCAGCAAAATGCTTTTTCTTTTCCCAGTGTGTTGTCTCTCTCTGACCACATATTTAAGGCTGGTTGACTCACTGTACATGAAGAATCATACATAGAGGTGAACCTGCTCGGCCAATCTTCACAACCGACCTTGTTGAGATGAAAGTGTGAAAGCGTGCGCCAAGTTACAAAACTTCAGAGGCACAACAGCTTGCTGACGTCATTTTATGGCTCGCACACCTTGCAACGGGATACCACGCTGATCATAAACCTAGCTTCGCTCTCTCACGCACACACACACACACACAAATTATTTATTTTGCCAATTTTTTCATCATTGCATAAATTTGTCAAAGTGTGCTTTTTACCGTTTTGTCTTGCTTTTCAAAGAAAAAACTAATTACAAAACTACAATTTAAAAAATATTTATTTAACACTGAACATTTTTTAGCATTTCAGCTGACATTATACCAACAAAGCACAATATTACTTAAAATAAATAAATTAGTAAAATAATTGCCTCTTCTTGAATAGCCTATAACTGACTGCTGAAAGAATGTACCCTGTACGCCTACAACATCCCAAAGACGTTTTCATGGGTTTCACCTCACTCACAGAATGTATTATGTTTGAACCTGCATGGCATTTTATCTTGTTCACCATGGGCATTTTCCAGTGTGACTTAGGTCCTCCCGCATTACCGAAGTTTGTACTGTCCCGATGGTGTTCTGTAAACCATGTCTATGGAATGTGTATACTTGTATATTTCACTTATTTTAGATAGTTTTAAATGTTTTGTCAATGCTAATAGGATGTTTGTACACCAAAAGGGCATGAAGCATTTATTCTTTGTTCAAGAATAAATGGGCGTGTTTTCAGTGTTTCTGACAATAATCTTTGTTGGCAGGATGAGGTGGCCCATACAGTTACAGAGAGCAGAGTGTTACAAAACACACGACACCCCTTCCTCACGGTAAGAACGATTGGGATCACAACTAACCCACTTTATAGAGCTCTACAGGAGGTCAGTTGGTAAATGCAGTGCCATCTGACAAAGAGACTCACTTGAGATTTTTATTTTCATGAGCCAAACGGTCCTCAGGTCAAATTGAAAGCACTCTGTGCTGAGCCCCTATTGTGTGATATCACTAGCCACTTGCCTCAGCACTGACAGTTCATATAAGTGTATTGTTCGCACACAGTGTCTTTCAGCCACACTTGTGGCATACTGTAGGTCTAGGGATGGCAGCATAGTCCACCACTTAAATCCAGACTGAAATATCTCAACAACTTTTTAATGGATTGCCATGACATTTGGTTTAGACATTCATGTTAACCTCAGAATAATTTAGGTCAAAGCACCTTTGTACCTTTTTTATGCAGTCTCATAGAGCCAGCTACAGACTCTTAACCCCCTTTCACACATTTACTGCAACCCTGAAATTATCTAGACATTACCCGGAGGAGCTGTATGACCAATGACCAAATTAGTTGAATCGGACATCAAACAGATTTTACACTATAAGCTCCTGAGTACAAGCCATCGGATTGTGTCGTTTTTGTTTTTGAGCAAAGGCTTTTTGTTGCCTGCCATGCTGTTTTCTCAAATTGCTCTGTGATAATGATGCATCTACAATAAAGCCTATGATTTGACAGACAGCATGACGTTAAAGTCAGAAGCTACTCAACTGATGATGTAAATCATCGACATTTAGGGAGCTGCCCTATTATTTTCTCACTATTCTTTGATGTAAGCAGCCAGTATTCAGCTGAGATAATACATACTTCTGAATTAAAATTTTAAATCCTCCTTGAAGTAACACAATGTAGTTTTTACAACTGGAACTTGCTTATTAGTTTGCAAGTGAGTGCTGGATAGTGTAATTTGTGAAGAAATCTACCACCTGTAATTCGTGATCATTTTCTTCCTGCAGACACTGAAGTATGCCTTCCAAACCCACGATCGACTCTGTTTTGTAATGGAATATGCCAATGGAGGCGAGGTGAGACCTCACATGCACAGTCACATGGAGATACAGCGATGTCCCTTGATATCAACAGCTTGCTGTGCACAGTCAAACGGCTTCTATAAGAGGTAAGTGTTTGACTCCATCTGCTTTCGCCTCTTTCAGCTCTTCTTCCACCTGTCACGGGAACGAGTGTTCACAGAAGACCGGGCACGCTTCTACGGTGCTGAGATTGTGTCGGCGCTCGAGTACCTCCACTCACGTGACGTTGTTTATCGTGATCTAAAGGTGAATAATCCCATCAGTTCTAATATACAAGGTTTATATCATCACTTCCAAAAAGATGATGTGATGAATTCTCATTTTAGATTTTACTATGTTTTAATCAGTTCCATAAAGAAGTAGTCTTTAGTTATAATAGAATTTAAGCATACCAAATTACATTTTTTAGAAGTAACAACAAACATTTTACTTCTGGCGCCTATTAAAATCAGTTTGTGCTGCTGAAGGGAAATGCAACATTGATTTTTAAATGTTATGTCTGAAAGTAAAAAATGTCCATTCAACATTGTATGGCCAGAGTTGGTCCTTTCCTTGATATAACAATGAGCAGCAACATAACTTATAATGCTTCTTTGTTTCATCATATGTAGTTAGTAATAGTAACTCTCAACATGTAATAACTGTGGAAAATATAGGCACACGCTGCAATTGCAGGTTCAAACCCATTGTTTCCATTAGGACTCACTGTATATCCATTCATTACTCAATCAATGTTACACTGATAACACACTGAATAAGTAATGATTTATGTTACTGCAAACTGCATGCAGAGTGACAGAAAAAGATAAATTCCACAAATATATGCACTTAACTTTGTTTAAGTAAGCAAAGCCACTAGGACAGAAGCTTCCATTCTTAAAAACAAAGCCAAGTTTTAAAATAAAGCCCCATAAACATACTATACGGTAATTCCATTTGGAAACAATATGTGATGACCCCTATTGGCCAATTGTAAGATAATTTTACTAACTTAGTTAAACATAAATATCTACCAAGTTTTGTGATGATTGGACAAACTCTGATTTATAGCACAATTTGAGCCAGACCCACGCATTTGTTCATCAATGGCATCACCCCCTTATTGGTCAATATCAAAAACATTTTGTTGACATTTTTCAGCAGCTTGAATAGACCAAGTTTGGTGATGTTTGCACATCGATTTATGGCCAAATTGGCACCAGGCCCATGCACATGATTGAAATATAGTTTTACACATGTGGGTCGTAATTGTTATGAAACATATCCTGCTGGTTTTGTAAAGATTGGATAACATTTTTGATTTGTGTTATGCCACGCCCATTTTTTGCATTTGTAGTGCCCATAATGGTTGATTTTGAATGAAACTTTTAGGGTATGCTCCTGGTACGAACTCTCTGGACATGTACATATATTTTGTGATGATTGGCCCAATGGTTGTTGACTTTGGTCTAATTATGTGCTCAGACACGCACATTTGAAGTTCATTGGTCAATATCTTGAAAACTAAATAAAAGATATCAACAAGCTTTATGCAACTTTTGATAAGCTTAGAACTAGGGGTGGTCTTTTTTTAAAGCTGCTCTTTTAACACCCCTGCTCTGTGCATTCATATATGAGAGCAGCGCTTGTCTCCCATATCACACTACTAGCTGATTGTCTTATTTTGTTTACAAGTTCCAGATGGAGTCTGGAGATGATGTGGGGTAGCCTACTTATTGTTTACTGTTTACATCTTACTTTATATGCTTCAGGCTGTTGCAGCTAGCTCAGGGGAGAGACTGGATGACACTAGGTGGTACAGCCTGAGACAGCTAGCTCAGGGGACAGACTGGAGGACACTAGGTGGTACAGCCTGAGACAGCTAGCTCAGGGGAGAGACTGGATGACACTAGGTGGTACAGCCTGAGACAGCTAGCTCAGGGGACAGACTGGAGGACACTAGGTGGTACAGCCTGAGACAGCTAGCTCAGGGGACAGACTGGAGGACACTAGGTGGTACAGCCTGAGACAGCTAGCTCAGGGAGAGACTGGAGGACACTAGGTGATACAGCCTGAGACAGCTAGCTCAGGGGACAGACTGGATGACACTAGGTGGTACAGCCTGAGACAGCTAGCTCAGGGGACAGACTGGATGACACTAGGTGGTACAGCCTGAGACAGCTAGCTCAGGGGACAGACTGGATGACACTAGGTGGTACAGCCTGAGACAGCTAGCTCAGGGGACAGACTGGAGGACACTAGGTGGTACAGCCTGAGACAGCTAGCTCAGGGGAGAGACTGGAGGACACTAGGTGGTACAGCCTGAGACAGCTAGCTCAGGGGAGAGACTGGAGGACACTAGGTGGTACAGCCTGAGACATGCACAATAAAAAAAATTCTATTGCATTTTTGTTATGCTTTTCCCTCCATTGTTCCGAACCGTGATGTCTGAACCGAGGTATGAACCGAACCGTGACTTCAGTGTACCGTTCCACCCCTACTTAGAACAATAGTGATCCCCTGACAATCGGACCTAGAGTTTAGAAGATATGTCAAAAAATTACTTTTCTAGTCGAAGAGGCTTTTTGTGAGCATATTGAGCTGGACATGTGTGTCCAATTTGAACTAAATCAGACTTACGGAGTGACTGTTCTTAGCTTTCCAAAATTTCGTTTAGTGTTATTTACAGTGGCACCATGTGGCCAATTGCAGTCATATTTCATGGAAAACGCTTTCACATCATTTCCAGTTATTGGAAAACTTTCATGTTTCTAAATTCCAGCTTATGGGAATTTGAGCTGCAGTGTAAGACACTTACTGATCACTCATCTTTAGCCGCTTATACGGGGTCGGATCGTGGGGGCAGCAGCTTCTGCATAAATAAGACGATAAATAATATTAATAATAAATCTGTAAAAACTCTACCCCTTCAGGGTGTAAACCCTAAATAATCAAGCAAGCAATGATATCACATGTGCAAAACGAAAGTATTTTTGTGTATTTAAACTTAAAACGCTTACATCATTCAAAATCTTGGTGATAAAATTCTGAAAAATCATACTGTACATCATTCTGCTGATTTTGGATGTATTGTCAAATACTTTGGTGCAGTTTGATCAAACAGAATAGAAATAGAAAATGTTGTACATACAGTCCTAATTACAGTAAGACTGACTTATCGTTTGACCGATCTTAACAACATTTAAAATATGATATCTAGTATCCAAAAGATGTCTGTGTCAACTTTGGTAGCATTTAAATGAGGAGAATGATGATTTTGCCTATTTTGAAAAATATAGAGAGATGGAATTGACCCTTCGCTAAGCCACGCCCGAAAACCGCCACAGGCCAATCGTGGCTTAGCATCCATAACAAGGCGCGGGAGGTCTGTCAAGCTTTCGAGCGTGGGAAACATGCCGAAGCGTTGTGCGTATGGATTGTGCAAATCCAATACCTGGTATCCTAAAAGTTTAGACAGAGTGGTGGAATTTTTTTCCATTCCCGAAACCTAAAACCAAAGGGGAGAAATGCCAGGCGTGGATCAAGCAGTGTGGGAGGCCTCATTCACAACTAAATGTCAACAGGATTAATAAAAACACCTACGTTTGCTCCAAGGCAAGATTACGCTAATGTTAGCTAGCTAGCTAACTGAGCACAGAATTGCTTGGAAATAATGACGGTTCTTTGTTCATAATGCATGTATTTGAACTTAATGTTCAAAGTTGATTAAAGGCAAGATGGAGGCTCACTAACATACTTTAAAATATATTTCAGCATTTTGTTAATAGCTAAAAATATAAGCAGGAGAATGTTATCATTGCAAAGTGGTCAGGCTAATGTCTTGTGTTTATTCCACAAGACTTATGGATAAGCTGTTTGATTTATAGTTATTAGATTATTTTCAAATTTCACTTACCCTGCTGTGCATGAACATAGCTGTTCCTCAATTTGTGTGTTTCCCATTTGAATGGTCAGCGTATGAGGCGGCTCACATTATGGCATGACCTATAGGCTTTAGCTTCAATTTTGATTAAATTATTCTCTAATCAGTTGCATATTACGTCGTGGATATATCCCTCGAATGCATACTGCAGTCCCTTTTGTCTTGCTTTCTCAAATATTTCATCCGTTTGCCAAAAAATACTAATTATCTCCTTGGGAATGTCTGACACCGGTGCATACATACTGTAATAGACGTGCCAGGCATGAAAGCTGGTCAGGCATAGCAACAGTAACTAGGAGGGCGGGGCTTAGCGAAGGGTCCATTGCGAACTCAGCATTGGCTGTAATGAGGCAAACTTTTGTTTATATTCAGTTGATGTGTTTAGCTCTGTAGGATATACGGGTGATTTCTTTAGATTTTTTAAGTTGTAATATGTTGTAATAAGCCACACACTTTAATTAATCATTACCAAATTAATAAATCATTGCAAATATTTGAAAATTACCTATTTTGATACAAATGTATTTGCTTGTATAATCAAAATGGATTGATTTGTTGAAATTTAACAACTTCAGTTCGTAAAAAATAGCGAAATTTGACATTTTTAGAGCAATTAGAGCAAAGATGCAGATTAATTGAGAAATTATGAAATAATATTCGATTCTAAGCCTAGCAGTTTTCAAGGCAATGGCATTATGGCCTAACTTGATTGTTACAGTGCCACCATGAGGTCAATGAGTCTCATTTTATGTGCCTGACAACTGAATTTTGCAACCCGTCAGCCTATTTCGGGGTTTGAACCCTAATATTGTTATTAATAATAATTATAATAATAATAATAAAAATAATAATAATAAACCGGCACACAGTCAAATTAGTTTAACCCCTTTGGGTATTGAATGCTAATTACAATGTGTAAACATTGTAGTGTGCAACACTTTTTCCTACTTTAAATATTTACACATTACCCAGCTCAAGTTGTTTCCATTGACATGAAATTTTGTAAGTGGATCAAAGTAATCAAAAATTCATGTAAATGAGCAGTGAGAGGTAGGCAGTTTGTGTTTTTCAAAAACGAGTTTTAGGAGATGATATGTTGACACTTAATAAAGACAATGGTGGGCCATCTTTTTGATTAAATTTTTTTGCAAACCAACCTTCTTTTGAGATCTATGGTGTGATGGTCCAAAAGTAGAAACTATTTTGACTTTCTTTAAAGATGCACCATACATAAATACCCATTGAAGACTATAAATGTAAATCTCAGTCTTTTCCAAACCTAGAGAGCCCAAAGATGGAGAGTTACGAATTCTTTGACAAATAATGACTTATAGGATTTGTTTCCATCTGACCACCCCAGAAAAAGAACTACTACAACATAAGTAGAACTTGTTTCCAACACCCAATGCTTACAGAAAGCAGTGTAAATCTGATTTGTATGTCATTTTTCTTTCAGCTGGAGAATCTGATGCTGGATAAAGACGGCCACATAAAAATAACTGATTTTGGCCTTTGTAAGGAAGGCATTACCCCTGATGCTACCATGAAAACCTTCTGTGGTACTCCTGAATATCTGGCACCTGAGGTAAGATACTGAAACTGACTGGCTGGGCATGTTCATAAACACAGTTTTTGACCTCTACACAAGCAGTCACACTTTCCCACAGGCTTAGGGCCCTATTTAAACAATCTATAGCGCATGATCTAAAGTACATTGCGCAGTTGCATTTAGGGTGTGTCCAAATCGGCCTTTGTTAAATGGCGCATATATATATATATATATATATATATATATATATATATATATATATATATATATATATATATATATATATATATATATATATATATATATATATATGTATATATATATATGTATATATATATATGTATATATATATGTATATATATATATATATATGTATATATATATATATATATGTATATATATATATATATATGTATATATATATATATATATGTATATATATATATATATATGTATATATATATATATATATGTATATATATATATATATATATGTATATATATATATATATATGTATATATATATATATATATGTATATATATATATATATATATGTATATATATATATATATATATGTATATATATATATATGTATATATATGTATATATATATATATATGTATATATATATATATATATATGTATATATATATATGTATATATATATATATATATATGTATATATATATATGTATATATATATATATATATATGTATATATATATATGTATATATATATATGTATATATATATATATATATATGTATATATATATATATATATATGTATATATATATATGTATATATATATATATATATGTATATGTATATATATATATGTATATATGTATATATATATATATATATGTATATGTATATATATATATGTATATATATATATATATATATATGTATATATATATATGTATATATATATATATATATATGTATATATATATATGTATATATATATATATATATATATGTATATATATATGGGGTGGAACGGTACATGTATTCGTATTGAAACGGTACGGGCGTCTCGGTTCGGGGAGAGACTGGAGGACACTAGGTGGTACAGCCTGAGACATGCACAATAAAAAAAAATTGCCTTCTGCATTTTTGTTATACTTTTCCCTCCATTGTACCGAACCGTGATGTCTGAACCGGGGTATGAACCGAACCATGACTTCAGTGTACCGTTCCACCCCTAATATATATAGATACCAAGGTGGTAGGAGGTGGGGCTGGGCTGGATGGGGTGATGGCACCGCCAATTATCTTGCTATTACTGTTATATTGTAATATCTCATGATATCATTATTATATATACTATTCACACTATATATTATTGAACACAAATATTTTATACGTGACAAAAGTGCTGATGTAGTTATACATATATCCAAATAGTTTACTATTTATTAATAACAATTACTATTTAGTTTTTTTTTTACTTTTTTTTTCATTCTGGTCTAGTTTTTTTTTTTTTTTTTTTTTTTTTTTTTATATCTCTGTGCAGTGAACACTTTGAAAGTCATCACTTTTTTTAAAACATTAAAACCAAATTGCCACTTAGTTGTTACTCATCCAGTTCTATTATTGTACACATTTTTCATTATTTGAAAGTACAAAGTACATACAATAAAACTTACTTAAAGAGTATTAATGCTTAGTTTTATCTGGAATGTGTGATTTGCTTGTACTTTGACAGATCCGGATGTGAACTTAACATTTTCAGTCAGTAAAGACAAAAGCAGAGTAGATTTAAATAGAATTTATTATAAAAATATACAACAGTAAACATCCTAACTGAGCGCTGACTTTCAATCTTTCCTCTTTTGCTCCAAAACAACTACCTCAGTTTTTTTCTTCATTTAATTTAAGAAAGTTCTGGCACATTCAGTCGTTAGTTAGTTCAATGCACTTAACCAGTTTTTGTATTGGACTATAGTCCCCAGGTGACAAGGTTATGTAAATTTGTGTGTCGTCCGCATAACTATGATAATAGAGGTTGTTGTTTTCCGTAATCTGAGCCAGTAGCATGTAGATATTAAACAGAAGAAGCCCCAGAACGGAGCCTTGGGGAACTCCACACGTCATATTTGTACGCTCAGATGCATAATTACCTATAGACACAGAGTAGTCCTTATTCTTTAAATAGGATTCAAACCACTTTAGTACTGAGCCAGAAAGGCCAACCCAGTTTTCCAATTGGTCTAGTAATATGTCATGGTCGACCGTGTCAAATGCAGCACTGAGATCAAGTAATACTAAGACTGTAGTTTTGTCACTATCTGTGTTTAAGTGGCTATCATTAAAGACTTTAACAAGAGCTGTCTCAGTGCTGTGGTGTGGTCGAAAACCCGACTGGAAGGCATCAAAACTGTCGTTTAGTGACAAAAAAAGGTTGAGTTGTTGAAAAAACACTTTCAATGATTTTACTTAAAAATGGAAGGTTTGATATCAGTCTCTCGGTGTCTAGATTGTTATTTTTTAAGAGTGGCTTAATGACTGCAGTTTTCAGGGCCTGTGGGGAAGATACCTGAAAGAAGAGACGTGTTTACAATCTGTAGAAGATCTGAAGCCAAACAATTTGAAACATTTTTGAAAAAGCCCGTAGGTAGAATATCAAGGCAACAGGAGGAGGTTTTCAGATGTTTTATAATGTCCTCAAGGTTATTATGGTAAATCGTTTGAAATTATGTCATACTGGAATTTGTTTTGCCTGGGCAGTGTGACAACGCATACCTTGTACTTGATATGGAGGCGTGACTGTTTGTCTAATTTTCTGAAATCTTTCTCAGAAGAAGATGGGGAAGTCATTGCAGGCCTTGGTGGATAAAAGTTCAGATGCTACTGGTACTAGAGGGTTTGTTAACCTATTGACAGTAGCAAACAAAGCACGTTAATTATTATTGTTTTTATCAATGTCAGAAGAAGGACCGCCTTGCATTCCTTAGTTCCAAATTATAAATGCGAAGTCTCTCTTTATAGGTGTCATAATGGACCTGGAGATTAGTTTTTCGCCACCTGCGTTCAGCTTTTCGACACACACAAGTGTGACATTTCTCCATGGACATCTTTTTTTACTAGAGACAGCTTTGACCTTAGTGGGAGCAATGGCATCAATAACATTTGTAATTTTACAATTGAAATTATCTACAAGCTCATTGACTGAGGCCCCAGAGAGGGCGGGTGTTGAGGAGAAAAGCTGAATGAATGTTTCACTGGTGTTTTCAGTGATGTATATTTCAGTATGTATATTTTCCGATTTACCTTTGTTTGAACACTTTTGTGCACAGAGATAGAGCCATTCAAGAAAACACAGGAATGATCACAGAGAGCAACATCACTCACCACAACCTTGGAAATGTTCAGACCTTTAGAGATAATCAAGTCCAGAATGTGACCCTTATTGTGCATGGGCCGCGTCACATGTTGAGTCAGTCCATAATTATCAAAAATACAGCACAGTTCTTTGGTCCCTCTATCCTGGGGGTTGTCAACATGAGTGTTGAAATCACCAGCAATAATTACACAAAGTCAATACAGATCTTAGACAGTTAGACAGTTCAGTAAAGTCATTGAATAAGGCTGAACAGTACTTAGGTGGCCTGCAAATATTTAGAAATATAGCTCGAGGGGAGGACCTAAGCTGAAGAGCCACATATTCAAAAGAAGCAAAATGTCCATAAGATATTTGCGTACATTGGAATTAGTCTTTGAACAAAATGGCGACTCCACCTCCTTTCTTATTCAGTCTATTCTCACTCATAAAACTGAAGTTAGGGGGAGCTGACTCGATAAGAACAGCAGCACTGTTATTCTGGTCTAACCAGGTTTCAGTTAAAAACATTAAATCAAGATTGTGTTTAATTATGAATCATTGATTCAAAATGATTTCAAGTTCCCTTTAATACAGCATGATGGTAATTTATAAGTAAGTTATGGTCCCATTTATTTTAAAATAAAATTGCCAAACTCTGCTGGATGACTCGCATCAGCCTGTTGAAAATCAGCGACCTTTTCTTTCTAGTGTTTAGCTTTGCTTAGCGCCATTAAAACCATAAACCTCCCTACCCAAATATTGGCTATTTGTCCAAATATTCGTCACTTCTGGCTCCAAATACCAAGATGGTGATGGCCTAAATGCAAACTGCTGGCTTTAAAGTGGCCATATGCTCATTTTCAGGTTCATAATTGTATTTTGAGGCTGTACCAGAATAGGTTTACATGGTTTAATTTTCAAAAAACACCATATTTTTGTTGTACTGCTCATTGCTGCAGCTCCTCCTTTCACACGCTGTCAGGTTTCTGTTTTAGCTACAGAGTGAGACCTCTTAACTTCTGTAACATCTTTGTTGGCAGTCGCACATGCGCAGTAGCTAGGTAAGGATTACATGAGTTGGCTAGCTGTTTCTCCAACTTCGGCCTGTACAAGGCAGGATTAGCCAGGAGACTTCTTCTAAATGAGGGCACACTTCCAACTTTGCATGGAATACCTGCAGAATAGGGACATGTAAGTAGTTCTACACATTTATTTTGTAGATTAGCGTGAATTTGTGTGTGTTGTAGTAGTGTTTTGCCATTGAGAATGAGCTAGCATGCTAATGGTTAGCCCCCTAGGCCCCTCGTCTCGGCTAGTTACGTAGAAAGCCGTGCAGATGTTGAACAGCTCACCCGGAGACTGAAGGCAGGACACATTCAGAAACCATATCTTACTCAAAACAGCATTGATGTTTTTTTTTTCAAAGTTTGTATGTGTGTGGAAGCACTAGAGACACAAAATAACACCCCAAATCCCAGAAAGTGTGTTTTTTTTTTTCATAATATGGGCACTTTCAAACCGCAGTCCACATTATATTTACAGTCTTGCAGCAGATGGAACTTAGCTTGGGCCTTGAGGAGTTGTTGCATTTATTCAGCACAAATAGCCTTAACTGGTACTAGAGGGCCTTAAGTTGGGAATAGGTATGGGTAAAGATTAAATTATTGGCAAATTATCAAAGATGTTTTATCAATATTAATAAAGTTATGAATATGTGTATTAATAACTTTACCAAATTGACAAACCATCAAAACAGGGCACCACCCTGGAATCAGGGACCAATAACTGAACTGTGAAACAGTCTCATTGGTGGTGTTCCCTTTAAAAATACAGATCTTAATTAATTTGATTAATTTATGTGGTATCTTTGAAGGACCAAAAGGAAGGGTGAATCCGAGCACTGGCCTGTTCAACCAGCAGTTATTATAACAAATACACAAATAAACACAAACATTCGCTATTTAAAGAATATCAGAATGTATTTACTTCCAAATTATCAATCGTCAGTCAATAGTTCTTCAATCAATAAACCTATATACTTTTTACAAACTACAACAAAAGGCAAAAACAACAAGCAGACGTGTGTGTGTGTGTGTGTGTGTGTGTGTGTGTGTGTGTGTGTGTGTGTGTGTGTGTGTGTGTGTGTGTGTGTGTGTGTGTGTGTGTGTGTGTGTGTGTGTGTGTGTGTGTGTGTGTGTGTGTGTGTGTGTGTGTGTGTGTGTCTCTTTGTTATGCTTTCACGTGTGTATGGCTGCTGGCCAGGAGCCAGCTGGTCAAAATGGCATGCGTGGGTGTAGGTTAGTATAAAAGAAGAGAGAAAGCACACTTAGAGAGAAAGAAAAAGAGCACTTGGAGTCTTGACTCTCAGGGTTCTGAAAATAAACACTCCTCTCGTTCAGTACAATAACTTAGCTCTGCGGCGGGAGCTAGCAATGTAGCATTTACAGTTTTACACAAGCTACATTATTCAACACATTCATATCAACAAATGTCCCGTGATCGAGGACTTTCACAGCAACTGGACTCGGAGTCACAATCAGATTAATAATCAAGGCGCAACGGTAGCGCTTATTAATCAAATCACATTATTGTCATAACACAATTGCAGCATTAACGGTCACTAACATTAATAAACACACCTATTTCTCTGCCAAGAAACCTCAAGCCTTACTGTGTGTTATCGTCCGTTAGTCCATAGATTTCCACGGTAAAACAGAACAAAGTTAATCATTCGTCAATGATTAGCAGTTCCTCCTCGGGGCAGTGGAGGGAAAACAGTTCCAGTCGACTGTTTAAGAAAAGTGGTGTTGGTGTTGTCCGATTTTCTTCTAGAGAAACGTTACTCTTCTGCAGATTTGAACACTGGTGCGTGTTCTTCAGGATCCACGGTGCTCCCAGGGCACCGAAAATAATCCCCTTTGTCCAGAAATGGAGCTATCTCGCACAAGCGCTTGGCGTGCATCCTTCAGCAACTCATGTTGCGGCGGAAGACAGAGGATTTTGGGTGCTCAGGCTATTTATAGTTCAGGATCACCGGATAGGCTCCATGCTGTGTTCAGGTTCTCTCCAGCCAATGGGAAGAACCAGCATTCTTGAAGGTGTTTGAACTACACCCCTGTAGTTGTTAGACTTCCGGCCAGTTGAACCCTCCCCACGTGGAGGTAACATCTAGGTGTGAACTCTAGGCTGCAAAGTTTACATGAAGGCCCAGATTCCTTTGTTTGAAAAGCACGTTTCTTTGTCTCAGAGGGTTGATGCTCTGTGAGCCCTTTTATTTCAAAGATAGTTTAATTCCCTTTTCTGTGGTCCCAACACTGTACACACACTGCACTGCATTTACCGCCGTATCTCTCTCACACACACATACACGCACGCGCTGCATTCACTACTAACTTTATACCCACCGTCACACATGGCTTACATTATACACACATATGCTCTGAGTTATACCTCAACGTAGTTAGCTGCCTGTTGTATAGCCTAACATATTTTAGTTTAAAAATCATTCCAAGATGCTTTGAGCCGGGCACCCTGCAGCGTTGCATAAAAACTGATAGCAGTATTCAGTACCAGCTTAGTACCGGTTCTCAATTATGTATTCGGAATCTCCTACTACATACTATAGATGAATGCAGTGTGCAGTACCTACTGAAACTGTTACATCTAATGGAAATGGATTTATTCTGCAGTATGTTAGGTCAGGTTGAGCCTTTCAGCAAGCTCTTAAAGCACTGAACAACAAAATGAACTCACACTACTATTGCAAATAAAAAATAACTTATTGAGCTTTGATTTTTTTTTTTATGACCAATGTTTGTTTACTGCGTGGTTTTGCTCCCCTACTGCTTAAACTATTTATTCTAACAGCTCATGGTGACATTAGACAAATAAGATGAGCAACGAGAGGAGACTGTTATATAAGGCATTGCTCAACAACAAATTTTTTCAGTTACATGAACAAAACCGTTAGTTTTAGTCAGTTTAAAACTGTTTAAAAAGAGTCATGTTGTCATTAAAGTCTGATAATGCCTCTCTGAATGTATTTACACTGATCGTTCCTACAGGTGTACATTAGTGTTATATGTAATTACATTTTTTATATACAACAGATTGAATTTAGCATTGTGATATATTTATGATATGTATCTGGTGCAATACATTTAATGTACACTGTCCCTGATTTAAATAAACCAATACATTTATGGAAATTATAAGCTTTGGTGTGTCCCCTTAAGTCTAAATAACATATGCCATAGCATGTTACCACTTTATGTACTGTTTATCCACCATACAAACTGAAACTCAATTTCTTAAATATTTATTTATGTGAGCAAATACAACAAACAATAATTATGAACTGAAATATTATATCTAATGTATATATATTTTATAATATATTTACAAGTCTGTCAAAGAGACGTTTATCTCCCTGCCTTGTCAGACGCTGCTCTCCCTCACGTGTGTGTGTGTGTGTGTGTGTGTGTGTGTGTGTGTGTGTGTGTGTGTGTGTGTGTGTGTGTGTGTGTGTGTGTGTGTGTGTGTGTGTGTGTGTGTGTGTGTGTGTGTGTGTGTTAGCCAGGTTCCCGTTAATCTTATAATGAATATTGGTGTCATGTTATTTTAATAAAGGAAAAATAAAATAAATAAACGTCTCTTGAGAGAGCTCACAGCGAGGTCTTTGGTGCGTTTCACGAAGGCCAAGCCAGGCTGAGGAGGAGCGACTATGTCGAGCCAGGATGAAGTAATTTGGATAGATGCGTGTTCACGGCTTTCGTTAACAGACCGTAAGGTCGATAACAGATTTACTAATGCTAAAATGGAGAATACACATTGTACATACTTTATACAGAGTGAGCTGCAGCTTCTTGTGGAAGTATGATAACGTGAAACACATTATTTCTATAAAAAGAAAAGAAACACTGACGCTGTAATGAAACAGCGAGAGAAAGCGTAGCAGACGATCACGGACCGACTGAATGTGTAAGTAGCCTAAAAATATACATTAACTGACCACTGATCTGAATTGAAACCGTCATAATCATACCATTCAAGGATTAGACTACTAATCATACATTTGCATAAATTAACAGTTGTACTCTTTGCCTTAAAAGTAAACAGATAATGTTACTCAGGAAATTTACCATGAAGATCTATTTTCTCTTAACACTAGAATATGATGCATAAATATCTCTTTCACTCTGTTCCTCCCTCTCTCATGGGCTAAAATATAAATGTCCTAAGTCATATTAACTTCCACTGCTCTCTTTTAATGCAAAGTGTACAACTGTTCGTTTTTGCAAATGACAGTGACTCATTGAATGGTTTCAGTAGCAGAGCAGTAGTTCATAAATGTATATTTTTAGACTATCATTCAGTCGGTCCGCTATTATATGCCACACTTTTTCTCGATGTTTTTTTTTTATAACGGAGGCAGAGTTTCCTTCTCTACATATTATATGCTTTGCTCCCTTGTATATATTGACATAGAAAAGAAAGACACTGAAGAAATTGGAATCTAAAATTTAGAGACTATAACGATAATTAAGTGATAAATTCCATGCACACTGTAAACATGAATGGAAAAGAGTGATATTCATCTGTTATTTCTCCCCAGCAAAATATAAGGTCAAAAACCATTGGGGTGTCCTCTACTTGTTGTTACATGAATGTACAGTAGCCTACATCAGTGATTTTCAACCACTGTGCCGCGGCACACTAGTGGGCCGTGAGACATCGTCCTGTGTTCCGTGGGAAATTATCCGATTTTACTTAATTGGTCCAACACATATTTTTTTTTGAGTTTTTTTATTTATTGAGTTACTGCAAATAATTTGCCAATTTTTCGCATCTGTGACTGCAATGTGATGACTGGCAGAGAAATAAAATACTATTCTGTGTCAGTAGGTGGCAGTATAGCGCAATAATGACCTTGTTGATTTAAGACAATAGAATGACTGCCCCCTGGTGGCAGTGACAGGATGTAAGCCTGCAACAGCCATGGATACATTTTTAAAAAGGAAAAATGCAGATTCTGATCTTATTAGGCTACAATGTGTCATTTTTGGTGTGCCGCGGGATTTTTTTAATGTAAAAAATGTGCCGTGGTTCAAAAAAGGTTGAAAAACACTGGCCTACATCACTATATAGTTACTGGTTCAGTGAACTAAGACTATAATTAAGGAGTATTGTACAATTAAGATATGTTCTTAAAATTGTACAATCTTCCCACATTATAGTCCCAGTTTACTGGACAACATAAATTGTGTGCTAAGAATGCCAAATACAATGCACATGGAAGAGGAACAAAGATGATCCTTTATTGTTAAAGAATTTAAAAAAAATGAATCAACTAAAATAATTCAAGGTGCATTGGTTAACTATAGAAACACACATGTACATAATTGTATGTGTTGCCCTTAGTAACAGACTTCATTTAAAACACATTTGAAATTTTATCAGCCTTTTCTAATTATCTCAACTGCAGCAATATATTCATCAAACTTCAAACAAAAATATGAACAGCAGTCTGCATACAGCAATTCAACAGTAACAATGACTGTCAAATGATTAATTATAAAAAAAATAATGGTCACAACTTTAAATAATAACAGTGCTTAAATGAACAGCAACATGCACCTGTTGTATTCTAATCCAGGCTGATAACAATAGGGTAAAAGCACTGCGGAGTGATCAGAAAAGGCTCCAGGATTAATAAATCCTGGCTGTTAACCTGGTCAGGAGCAGGCTAGCTGCACAGAATAAATCTCCATGGTAACTTAGGTGCCTCTGCTTTTGTGAAACCGAGTCAAGGCTAAATTGAGCCAGGATAACTGGGAAATCCCGGCTTAATCCCTTATCTTGGTTTTGTGAAATAGCCCTGTGGTGTTGGACATGGTGGCTGGTGGGAAATCTATTTTACTCACAGAAAGTGAGTTAAAAACTGAAAAGAGAAATATAGATTTAGGTTAGAGAAGTGTGCTGTTAAGTGATGTGTACCAAAATTAAATGTTCAAGTCTGCAAATTTAAAGTCACTTTTTACTGCCATTGTTGAGAATTGTAATCAGGCAAATATCTGTTTCTCAGGTCCTAGAAGATAATGACTATGGCCGGGCGGTGGACTGGTGGGGTCTGGGTGTAGTCATGTATGAGATGATGTGCGGCCGTCTGCCTTTCTACAACCAAGACCATGAGCGTTTGTTTGAGCTCATCCTCATGGAGGAAATCCGCTTCCCCAGGAACCTGTCGCCGGAGGCCAAGTCCCTGCTGGCTGGCCTGCTCAAGAAAGACCCCAAACAGAGGTATTTGACCCAGACTGATCCTCTCTGTGAATTATTTTTGATACAATAACTTAATTCTTACATGATCTTGTTTGGACTGACAGGTTGGGTGGAGGTCCCACTGACGCCAAAGAAGTAATGAGTCACAAATTTTTTATCCTCATCAACTGGCAGGATGTGGTACAAAAGAAGGTAAGATATTCGGAGGACAAAGGAAGTGAAGCTGGGGTTTGCTTTTTAGTCACAAAAACAGGATGTCCTGGCTGATTGCTTAGTTAGCCTTCTTATCTGTGATTTCAGACACTTTTATCAGGCTTTAATAATTATCACCTCCAGTTTTTGCTCCAAGTCACATGTAGTAATAAGGCTTACATCTACAAGATGCTCTCAGAGTTGTTAACCCTGCTGCTGGAAATACAGAACAGGTTAAATTAATCTCTATGAACTAGAATCAAAAGAAACATATATGATATGTCAGATTGTTTTATTTTCTGAATCTTAATTTACTTTAAAAAACAAATCTACCTACCCACATTGTCTTTTCAATACTTGATCAGTATTGAGAGAGTTGGTATTGTTCTTTTGTGTCAAGTTGTCAACTGATGGTGGCAAAATGTCATGCTTTATAAAAACGTAAAATGGACATAATGGACTTCTCTTATAATTTCTTACTGCAACTAAGAAAGCTTTACTATACTTCCATGATCGAAAACCCTGAGTATCCTGAATTCTAAAGGCTTGGTTGGAGTCAGCAGACTTTTAACAAACCACAATGGTGGAAAGTTTCCAAGAGAAACCAATAGAGCTTGCCCACTGTTACACACAGTGTTCTTATCATTAACAACACAGTAACCCTATTGCATCTAGCCATTTTTAGTTAAGTTAATGTTAAAGGTTCTCAAAAAGTTATCTCAGAGTCAGTAAGAAATGATGCAGCCCTGATCTATCCTCCAGTGGATATGTTTAATACTTCAGATATGCACAAAGTAAACAGGCAGTATGTGAACAATGCCGCTCGTGTCACAAACCTTTGTCTACATGTAGTTCTTTTCAAAATCCAGTATGTTCCAATCGAATGGCATTTAACCAATCTTCTCCCCTGCGCCAGCTTACCCCACTGTTCAAACCGCAAGTGACATCAGAGACAGACACCCGGTACTTTGATGACGAGTTCACAGCACAGACCATCACGCTCACTCCTCCAGACAAGTGTAGGTATCCCCTGACTGGACAGCGACACTCCGTGTCAGTGCCTGATCCACCACTTTCCATGATCATGGTCTGGGTTCTTGACTTGAATGCGACGACTGACTTCTGCTGTCTTGTTCTTACAGATAACAGTCTGGACTGCGAGGACCCTGGCCAGCAAGCACATTTCCCCCAGTTCTCCTACTCTGCTAGCATAAGAGAGTGATAGCATCTCTGCCACACACACACACAAAAACAAATGAGGCATGAACACCTTGGCCACATCCTTACAGCTATAAAATGACCAGAACCTCCATCTTTAATGAGGTTTAGTCCGTCAGCATAGAAGTGCCTCAGCTGGCGGCCATATTGTTTTATAGAAGTCCCCTCTGTCAACACTACGGGCAAAGCCTGGCCATACTGACTGTACTGTTTCAAACTGGACTTCAGGACCTTACGTAGTCATCAGCACAACTGAAAAACATCTGTCTGAAGCACCTTTGGATGGCCTATAACTACTGCTGCTTTTTCAATATAAACCGTTGATCATTTTTAGCACTCTTTTAATGGTCTTTATGGACAGTTTCTTTAATGATGTTTCCAAATGCTCTTCTTCAGAACTAGCTGTTACAACTGGTGATAGACAGGTTTGTATATGACAAAGTTGCGGGGCAGTTTGTTGGGTGTTTCTGTTAGATGTGTGTGTGTGGATCTTTTTTCTTTCTTTTTTTGAGAAAAAGGAGGGCATCAAGTCCAAACTGGATGTCATCAGTTGAGTCAGAAGGAGTCTGTGAGAGCAAGAGGTTTTGTTCGTGTCTTAACACAACACTTGCCCAACATGCAACATGAATCAGGAACAACAGATTAATTGATAAGACATGATTATCAAAGTGTTTCCGTGGAGAAAAGCTTTGAGCGTACGATGAGGTGTTGGAGAGAGAGGCTGTCCTTTAACTGTATGCAATGAAAACACATCACTTGTTTATTAGTTTGCTCTCATCTCAAACTTTGATCTTTGTTAACAGATCTGTCAAGTGTGACATATCAATTAATGGGATTTGTGAGTACCTTAATGCACAAGGTGTATGTTCTTTTTTTAAAGATTTTTAATTCTAACTTTTTTTTATATATATTTTCGATCAGCAAAATACACACCATTTTTGTGATTTAAGAGGATTAATAAGCACTTGTCAAATGTCAGTGATTTAAAGCAGACCTCATTTTTCTCAGATGGACCATGTTTATAATGTAGCTGAAAGCTTCCTGGATTGGTGTCGGTGCTTAGTATTTTTTAACATCTCATGGAAATGTGTCTGTTGCACTGAGTATCAAAAACTGTGAGATACCAGAAGCTGGTATCAAATGTCTGGTCATATTCATAATCCTGTGAATTTCTTCTGTGATCAGATTTACGTCAACCATTGGCCAGAGTTAAGACTATTTAATTTGAACAAAGTTCTAGAAAGGATGCATGTGTTTCAACTAAATTTAACATTGGAGAACTTTTATTTTGGTTAAATGAGAAATAAAATGTAGAAACCCTCAAAGTAAGGTTTAAAAAAGTATTTTATATGTATTGAAACTCAGCAGCACCAAACTGAATTCTAGCACTTTCAGAGTTCATGTTCATATTTCGAGTGTCATCCTTTCTTAGCATTCAAAGCTACTTCTGTAATATTTCCAATTCACTTATACCTATGTTACAACATATGTTAGTAGCCTTTCTATGAAAGTGGTCTTTCCTCAAATCACAATTCACCATTTTAAACTTTACCTGCTTGATACCTAACAAGTTTGAAGTTGTGGCTGAACATCCACACATTTTAATGTTCTCCTGGCTATTGTGTATCTGTTATCTTTTTGTACATCTAATTGCACTTACATTGTTCCAGTGCATCTACACCCCTGCTGCTTTTGAGACTTGACTGTTCCATTAGATTTGTTTAGACATAAATTAGCGGGAGAGCTAAGAAATCCTCTAGGGAGCTGTGAATATCATGAACATGGTCCATTGTGAGATTTTTTCATTTGAGTGCAATGGTGACTTGCAGGGATGTATTTTTTATTATTATTTTCAATTCTTCCCATCTATTATTAATCACTGCACAATATTAAATGGTAAAAATGGGGCATGCACCTTTATAATTTGCAATACTGGGTGTTATACTGTACATGAAAATGCACCCAACATTGTATTGGTGCTACGCTGTTGAGGCACTGGTAATAAATACAGAGCTGGTGCAGACAACCTGCCCAACTTCCCATTACACACACAGCCTTCTATCACCTGTGTTGTATGAAAACAAAAAATCTGTTATCTTTGTTTTTTTCCTGTTTTACTCCTCAACTTGCTGTTTTCCCTCATCCTTCCTGTACCCTGAACCTCCTTCGCAGATTAATTAAGTAAATTGATACTAGTTGAAAGGAAATGTATGTTTTCAGTTACATTTTCAATTCAAACAATGGATTTCTATTCGTCTTTGAATGTAATTTTTGAAAGAGTGATCCAATACACATTTTTAACTGTCTTAATACATCCTCATGTTTGTGTCTTGATTCTTTCCATCCCTCCACTGTAAGGGAACTGAAGCTTGTTTCTACACTTGGTTTTAGTAGTAATACAGGTACCAACCACTTGTGAGTATAAAGCATAGGCTGGTAGTTAAACTCTATACCTAGAGACAGGAAGTGTATCGTTATTCCTGCCTTCCTCACCCTCAGGCAGGTTTAATGCTTTATAACGTTTAGCTCCTATTTGTTGTAACGTGTTAGCAGCAGCCAATCTGAGATCACTAAAAGCTGAGTTGATAAGCTGGGTGTTGCCTGGCACACATTTAGCCTTGCTGATGCTTTTCTCTACTGTAACTGTAACTGCAGCCTCAACCACAGCAGAGTGACTACACACAATAGCAGCCCAGATGACTCTCCAAAGCTACTTTGAGGCTAACAGCTGTTACATTCTGAACACAGACTGTTCATGCACACAAAGGAAGACCTTGCTTTTCAGTTTTTGCTTTACCTGATTTGATGCGTCGCTGCCAACTATATGCTCAAAGACTGTAAATGCAGTGATCACAACTTCAAATGCATTAACTTTTACTGAGTTTGGTTCATTTCACGCAGTTCTCATTACTTTTGGCACAACCATCACATAGAAAATATGGTGTACAGAACATTTCACCCCAGTGTCTTCTGCTGACAATATTCTCAATCTAGTTCCTAATGAGGAGAATCTTTTCTGGTTGTGTGAGGTACAGTACAACACTATTGCCTCAGCTGATCTGCAGACAAATGTAAAGGGCACATCAGGTTGGTTAAATGATGTAAAGGAAAAGCAGCTGTGTTGGCAGGGTGTGTGAACAAAAGGTGGAGGAGAGGTGTTTCTGTGACCTATTTTCAAAACTGAGATTTTGTTTCCAAAACAGGTCTTCAAAACAAAGAACACTGTAATGGATGATAAATAATGTGCACAGAATTGTCAACGCACTTTGCATGCACCCACCAACAAACGGGGAAAAAGGTTTCAAGTTAAATATCAAATTCTACAATTACGAGGGGGAGTAACGTTAATTAAGCATATAGCCTAGCTTGATGTCATTAAGTTGATGTTTTAGTGTGTCTTTAAGTTGGTGAATGTTTTCTAAATGCTGCACGTGTTGCCAAGTTGGTGAAGTTTCTTCACTTGTATGTTTTCTTAATTTGCAGCATGTTTGCCCTCGTCAGCCATGGTAAAAAGACAGCACGTTTTACAACACAAACTGTGTGCTCCGCCTTACTGATGGGACGTCAGGTGTGTTTTTGTCGGTGAACTCTGGCTAGATGGATCATGCCTGAGTTTCCGACTTGGTATTCCGTCAAATTAACTTTCATTGCACTTTTCCTGTGTTGTTTGTTTCACGTGCAATGCTGGATGCAGCATAATGCCAGGTGTGAATTGATGTATACATTGTTGTGAAAAAACATCTCAGTCACATATGAGCAGTATACTATATCAGATTTGGGCCACTTTTGCTTGAAGTCTAATCCTAGCCTTTGTCTCTGTTTATTAGAGATGGTGGAGCTGCTGTGTGCTTCTGCCGAGACACAGCAGCCTCACGGTGCTTTTCAACACTCCCCCAGCAGGGAACATGTGCTGCCCAGGAGCAACCACGCCTCCACCCGCCTGCCTCACATGTTGCCGCACACACCCACTGTCTCCTACTCTCATGTCCTATAGGAATACAAGGCATTGATCAGCTGTTCACTGCAATAGTGGTGATCACAAAATTGGCATTGGCAAAAATACTGATTGTGTTTTTTTGGTAGGACATTTCATCATTAACAGCTGGACCATTCCCTTGTAAATATAGCAGGCTCATTTAGGAATCTTAGGAAGTTGAGATGTATTACCATATCGCTACTGGTGCTGTGGGTGATATCTGGCCTAGTCAGTTTGTTGTGACATGTGAAACCTGCCATAGACTTTGGCACAGGCTATATCAGAATTAGCTTTTGAAGGTCAAGTATGTTTCTTTTATTTCAATTTCTGGCATTATTTTCAAGATTAATTTTAGTCTGGTTTATTTGCAGAGGTGAATTAATGATTACAATTCATAAATTCTTGTATGTTATTAATATAATATTCGATGAATTGTAATATAATTGCAGTGACATTATCCATGTTTTGCCCAGTGAACCCTGCTGTCCCTGGCCTGGACCCAAACACTTTGCGGTATTTCATGTAAAATATTTAATATCTTTGACTCACCTGAACATCCTCCATGCCATGCAGCAGTCTGTCGCCCATCCAGCAGGTGTGCTATCCCAGCCCATCCAGCCTGGAGTCCCGGTGTTGTCTGCCAAAAAGTGATTGCCATCTACGGGTGCGCCTTGTGCCCTAGATTATAACCAATTCATCCTTTTTTCCACTTGCCAAAAAGGGATTGCAGCTTCTACCTTGTCACTAAAATGTTGATTATGCCTAAAAAAATATTTTGAGGCTTATATCTGACAAATTATAGCCCACCCCGTATTTTTACCTGTTGAAATACCTTTTTAAAGGGGCAATATAACCTATAAAATGCACTCTTGCACTTGCCAAAAAGGGATTGCAGGTCCCACCTTGTGTTTGGAAAGTTGTTTCTGGCTCGAAATTACTTGATTTCATTCACAAGGCTTATATTTGATGGATTATAGCCTACCCTGTACTACCTGTTGAAATACTTTTAAAGGGCCAATACAACCAGTAACACACTTCAAGTGAGCTGCGGACATAAACTGGGCTGTGAGCTTTAACAGGTTGTGCACGCTTCCCATGATGTATTAATGCTCCCAGGCCACGGATGGCAATCAGTTTTCTAGGATTGCATGACCCGCCCTTCTCTGCCACTGATTGGCTAGTACTCTTTGTTTTTATTGGTTGGATTGGTTAGGCATGATGAGTGAGATTGGTTAGGGTTAGAATATAGGTAAGCCAATCAGAAGCAGAGTAAGACAATGTAGGGTGAGACATGCCTTCACCATCCTAGGAAACGCCATGATATATACATGGATGT
Source organism: Zingel zingel (assembly GCA_023566125.1). Lineage (NCBI taxonomy): Eukaryota > Metazoa > Chordata > Actinopteri > Perciformes > Percidae > Zingel > Zingel zingel. Next base: position 33,307,163 of record CM042328.1, on the reverse strand, counting down.
ATTATAAGACCTAAGGCTGTATAGGTGATAATTTAATGTGTATGTTTAAGGTCTTTATTAAGACAATATTCTATGTTGTAAGATTTTATACATTTTTTCTTTAATCAAAATTTAAAAAATATTTAATTTTTGGCTTTTTATGTACAAAGTATTTGTCTCTGTTGTAGTGTAACAGTCCAACCCAATGTCTAGCTTTACAACAGCAGTTGAACGCACCATAGGCTACTTGAAGGCTACTGAATGCACGCTTCACGTGGACTGTCCGACATCACCACCCAAACACGTGTCTCGGCACGGGATTGGCCCGGATGGGCCAAACAGCTGCTGTTACGTCACCACCGAACTGTTCAGCGCACTGACATTTAAATGGTGGGGGTGGCTACGCAACAAGCAGCATGGATGATTTCAGTAGCTACATACTAATCATCAGACCGACCGTGTCTGAGAACAGGGACAATATTCCGGTAGGCAACAGCTTCACCATGTATGAATTTAACAATTTCTTTTTTTTTTTTTTTCTTTGGTAAAAAATATTGTTCCAGTGGAGAATAATATGTCTATTTATTAGATAGATAGATAGGTAGATATGTAGGTAGATAGATAGATAGGTAGGTAGGTAGGTAGATAGATAGATAGATAGATAGATAAGAGAAAGTAAGGACTGGACGGAGGTATTGCCTCTCCGGTTATGGAAATGTTTTCCTGCTGCAACAAGTGATTGTGTTTCTCTGATTCTACTGACAGGTGAGTAAACTGCTTACCTCAAATTTAAAGTGTTTTGTCTTGTGACCTAATGTCCAGCATGGGTCAATTCTGCATTCACTTAAATAATATTTCATGGTCAGCTGCTCTGTTGTTCTGGTATTACAGGCGTACATGTGTATTGTGAAAGTAAATGTGATTGATGGAAAAGTGTGTCTTTGGATTAACAGCAAGTTTTTTTTGTTTGTTTTTTTCTTTCACTGAGCTGCAGCAGCAGTGTATTACATAAGAGTGTTGGGGGCGGGACTATAGTCTGCCAAGGACCATCTTATCAAACTCAATTCAGCCTCACCCACATGTACAAGCTGTTATGTTTACACAGGAGGCTAGGCGAAACACATGACACACACTATCACTCTCATGAATGGCCAGGCTGTCATTACCTACAGCCTTTTGTTGATCTTTTCCATCATAGAGCACATTCAAATACAATGTGTTTCTTATTGAAATTATGTTAAAACACTTGACTGTTTACAAAATATATACGTTCATATTGCTATTACTACAGGGACATATACATGCTACTAAGAGTTCATAGTGATAATACCTTAATGAAAGTTTTATCTGCCAAATATCACTAGAATATATACATAAATGTAAACAATGTTCACATTATGTTATTGTTTAAGGATTTTTTTAGTTAATTTTCAACAGGATATGACATACGCTTGCCAAAAGTCAGATGTGTTTGATGTTATTTAAAATTAACTGTAACTGATTTGTTTTAGCCTTCTTTGGCTAAACTCACATCCAGTTTTTCCAATTACATCTGGCCTTTTTGAGATAGGCTAACGTTTAAAATAGAGCATCAAAAGAAAGAGCATCAAAGAGCACAGTTCTGTTAGAGAATGCACTTCTTACATATCTTTTCATATTTACATGATGGGTAATTTTTTCAGTAGCTGTGCTAGAAGGAGCCCTAACATCATTTTGATTATAAATCACATAATAATCCTATTCAGGAAACACCAAACCCTTTCCCCTCTGAAGACAGTCTTTGCAGTTTCTCACTGCAATCCTCACTGCCCGCTAAGGTAGTAGACTGATGTGAGTGCCATTTAAACTTTAGCGTATTAAGAAGCTAAACTTTCTGTATTTGCACATTTGACTATAACACGACTGAAAATATGTTAACACTAGCATGGGCGTATGCAGGGTTTTATAAGTATCCAGGTCCAACAACTGAGCTTGCTAGATGGGTTTAGGGCCCCCTGGAAAGATATTGATTTCCCTGCTCTAAAAATGTGCATTTTAAGATGTTTGGAGATCAAAAACTGGATAACAATAGCTTTAAAACCATGTCAGTGGTAGAGTTGGGCCTCTTTCAGGTTTCACCGGTTCAGTCAGGTGTAGAGGCTAAACCGGTAGAATTTTATGCTAACCGGTTTAACTGGCACTATGTCACCTTCTGGCAACTTAAAAAGTAGCTGACATTAGAAACCTGTGCCGAAGGCGCACGGTGCAAAATCTAACTTATATTGCAAACAGTGTTGGGCAGTAGTACTAGTTTAATTACTTTTCAAACAAGTTGCTGTTTCTGAATCAAATAGCTTTTCAGTAGTTCAGCTCTTTTGTTGATCAAGTAATGCGGTAGCATCCACACAAGCTAACTTAACGTTACATTTCTTCGAGCATTCTGATACACAGTGGAGCTTTCTGCTGCGGTCTGAAATAAAACTGCTGATTATTACTGACGCCACCGCCAAACACGGACGTGCTTTGTTACATGGATGTATAAAAAATTGCTCCAATGTAGTAAAGTACTATTGCCATGTTGATGTAGCTTAACTTGATTAATTTCTTTGGGGGCTAACATTAGCTTTAGTCTATTGAAGGTTAATTTATTGTAGAATACTTAGCTTAGCTCACTAAACTTTCCAATAGCTTGCCCAACACTGATAATAAGCAATATAATGTGATTCACATAATGTTTGTGTATATAAAAGAACAAACTAACAGTGTCTGATGGCAATTTACTGCCGAGCAGTGCTGTGAAGGAGATCACATTTCAGTAGCAGTGGGAGGGGCACCGACCAAACGATGCAAAGTTCATGTGTTTTTTTTTGGGGTGACGAGATGATATATGCCAGTTAGTCTTAAAGAAAATTAAAACTGCTGGATGTGACTTGACTCTATAACCTCACTGCAGGTAAAAAGTCATGGCTTAGCAGCAAATGACTGCCATCATGTAGGTTATCACGCACGGAGGGAATTAAAATTCAGCTCATCAGACTTTCCTAAAAATAAAGATTATTGTGGCCAAGTTGGATCGGTGGTAGAGCAGGCGCACATATACTGAGAAGTTTATGCCTCGACGCAGAGGTCCATGGTTCGAATCTGACCTGTGACAGTTTCCTTCATGTCTTCCCCTGCCCTCTCTCACCTAGCTGTCCTGTCAAAAATTAAAGGTGGAAAAGCCCAAAAAAGTTCTTTTAAAATTTTTTTAATAAAGATTGTTCATGAGTCCCACATCTCAAGTCTGAAGTCAAGTCTGAAGTCACTGTGTTTGCGACTTGAGTCTAAGTCTCAAAGTCGAGTCCCCATCTCTACCATGAGGTCACGGTCATTTCAGCGGGACCAAAGGTAAACTGTAAGCAGTACTGTACAGTGCAGTTCTGTTTTAATTGTGTTATGATAACGATTCTGATGTTTTGTGCTTGTACAAAAATCCTTAGCCTCAACCTGGTAAACCCAGCAGTATATAAATAAAAACAAAAAGCTAACAATCTACATGTCTTTAACATCCAATGCTGTAAACAGTTGTTTCTTTACTTTAATTTTTAGAGGTCTGGAATGCCAAAAAAACAGGGTCACTTTGGGGCCCGGAGCACCTCAAAGACTGCCAAGGATAAGAGTAACAGTGCCACCCTGCGGGCATCCCAGGGTGGCACCCACAGGGAACAATCTGGAATGGGTGACATGAGCAACCGCATGCTGCGCTATGACTCAGAGAAGGACTCCGAAAAAGACTCAGGATACTCAGGTGAGCAAAGGCCCATTTTGATGTGTGGCCATGAGACTGTCCTCACCCGAAAAACCCCCATGTTTTTTGTTTAAGCAGCAATTACGACCTATATTTCCGTTTATAGTATCGGAGCCCTATAGTGGCCACAGTAATTATGACGGGAGCAAAGCAGGAAGAAAGGTGAAGAAGTATTGCTAAGCTTGCTTACACCACACCAAAATTGGAAAAATTAGCTAAGTCATTGAAACTGACAAGAAAGCCTTAAATTAATGTATTTACTTGAGACACTTAAGTTAATTTCAGATTGCCCTTTTTATTTCTTTTATCAATTTTTATTTAGAATTTTAATGTATATGCTTCTAGGTTTTGTTGTTTCTATTCTTGACCTAAGGCAAAAGCTCTGTTTTTGAAGTGAATTTGTTAATTTGCCTTGTTAGTTTGTATATCTGTATTCTCAATTAAGAAACTTAACTTCTTCCAAAACAGCCAGGAGTTGAGTTTTCATTCAAACTAAAGATAAGCTAAGATAAGATACTTTATTAAGCCCACACTGGGGGAATTCCCTTGTTACAGCGGAATAACACAAATACACATTAAATAGACAAAAAAAATATACAAAAAGTATTACAAGAAATAGAGGAAAAAAATAGAATTAGTTATAATAATAATGTTGTGTCTGGACCCAAAAGCGGACACCAACTAGAGGTTGAGGGAGTAACAAGTATTTAATGAAAAGCTCAACTGAAAAGAAATCTTGCAACAAAGGTAGGTGGTGATCCAAATGGGTGGAGGAGTGGAGGTAGACGAGGCAGGCATGGAACACAGGGCTGGTGAGTGGCAGGTTGCGTAGTTGACTTTGGCTTCCAACAACTGCGCACAGAGAGACAAACAAAGGATTAACACAAGGAATACTTCGATCACAAAAAGTTCACAAGATGAAAAAGGTTCACTGGAATACTCAAAAGTTTGGCTGAGAGTAGTTACCACTAGAGTGACTGAAAACAAACCTGGATCTCAGGAGTACTTGTGCTGGGGCTTGATTAGAAGATCACATGCAGCTGCGCTGGAGAGCCAGGTGGCCTGGAGAAAGCCATGCCTGCCCACACACTCCCACACAAACACACAGAACACCAAAAAAGGAAACACTACTGCCAGAGTCACGGACAGGCCGTGACAGGACAGCTCCAGGAGCTCTACCCGGCTGATCCCAATAAAAATCCCGGAGGAGGTCCGGGTCCAAAATGAAGCTCAGCGGCACCCAGGACCGCTCCTCCGGCCCGTAACCCTCCCAGTCCACCAAGAATTGGAAACCCCGACCCGACGGCGAACATCCATGACCGACTGAACCAGTGAACGCCGGATGGCCATCCGCGAGCTGGGGGGGGCGGAGGGGGGTCGGCCGGAGGGCTCAGAGGGCATGCAGAAACTGGCTTGAGAAGGGACACATGAAACACAGGGTGCACATTCATGGACGCTGGCAACCAAATTTTCATCACAGAGGGATTGATTACTTTATCAACAACAAAAGGGCCCATATACGGTGCAAGTATGTTTCTGAGACTCCACCTGCAGCAGGAGATCACAAGAGAACAACCACACCTCTTGACCCGGTGTATAGGTGGGTGCAGGGACGCGGCGACGGTCTGCAAGACGCTGATTACGAGCAGCCGTCCGCACCAAGGCAGCCCGAACCTCCCTCCACACGTGTCAGCACCGACGGATGTTCTCCTGCACAGACGGGACAGCCACCTCCCGCTCCTGCTCAGCGATCCAAACTGACGGGATAGAGCAGGGGTCATCAACTACATTTTTCCAAGGGCCAGAATATATATATATATATATATATATATATATATATATATATATATATATATATATATATATATATATTTATATTTTATTATTATTTTTTTTTATTTTGTTTTTACATGTATTAGTGTGAGAAAACTCCTGGAAAAACATGGAAACTCCATACTGATAACTCTTTAACTAGAAAAAGATCTCAGACTAGGAGGCAGTTCACTGAGGAGTGATGGTTAAAGTCTGGGATTAGGAAAACATGGTTGTAGTATGCAGCGTCCTAATTGGTGGAAAATGCCTGCAGAAAGAAACGGCTGTTGTCAGGTAAGAATGTCACTGTCAAAGAGGCTGAAGCGAAAAGTTGATGTGGAAAAGGTCAGCTTTAATGATGATTAAACTGATAAGCAGGCTATGCATTCGTCACGTATGCCCATTTGCAATGAAACTATGTTGTTGCAAAATAATAGAACCAGCATCATCATCAAGAATGAAGAACGCAAACATAATGGTTCACGTGCATATTAAGTAGCCACATGTATCCGTTTTGGTCCTAATACATAGATTTACCGCTCCAGCGGAGAGGATGGCTTGTTCAGCCAGCAGTTAAATTTATAAGAATTTGTCCAAATTTCAAAATTCCCAGCAAACTGAGATAAACAGTTAGACTACAAACAGACAGCTTTTGTTTTAGCTTGTTTGTAAAAATTCGCTGCTGCTTGCAGAGTAGAGCTGTGTTAGCGTTAAAACAGCGCGGTGGACAAGAGTGGACTGAGCAGACAGAGCAGATTGAAATATCGCTTTCTACATGTTTATGCCGGTCTATACAGGTGAGTGCATTGATAAGTATTGACTTTTTACTCACAAAGGTTTTATTGTAGCCTACTTACAGTAACGAGACTAGCATGAGTTGATCTGCTCCAGCGGCCATTGGTTATCCTCTTTGTATTGTTCCCAGTCAGGTACTGCATGTTTTAACGCACACACATCTCAGCTCAGCTGTGTGTGTGGAGCGCGGGCATCGCTGTACAGAATCCCGGCATGTGAATAGAGATGAAAATACAGGGGCTGAGTTTGTGCTCTACCTGTGTAATGTTACCTGCTGTAAATGCTTGAAATGCTAAATAACAGAACGCATTTTTTCCTCTTTACATTTTCTGAATTCGTGATTATTCTGCGGGCCAGACTAAAAGCTTTGGCGGGCCGGATATGGCCCGCAGGCCGCCAGTTGACGATCACTGGGATAGAGCATCCGGCTTAGTGTTGCGGGAGCCGGGTCTATATGTCAGAGTGAAATTAAATCTTCCCAGGAACAGGGCCCACCGAGTTTAGCTGAATGGACCAGTCCATACCAGGAATGGCTGCTCCACTCCATCCATCCATCCATCCATCCATCCATCCATCCATCCATCCATCTATCTTCATCCGCTTATCCGGTATTGGGTCGCGGGGGTAGCAGCTCCAGCAGAGGACCCTAAACTTCCCTTTCCCGAGCCACATTAGCCAGCTCCTGAGGTCAGCCAGTCAGATCCTGAGGCATTCCCAGGCCAGGTTGGAGATATAATCCCTCCACCTAGTCCTGGGTCTTGCCCGAGGCCTCCTCCCAGCTGGACGTGCCTGGAAAACCTCCCTAGGGAGGCGCCCAGAGGGCATCCTTACCAGATGCCCGAACCACCTCAACTGGCTCCTTTCGACGCGAAGAAGCGATAAATTGAATGTAATACCGCACCCTCTGCACCGATTCTCCGACCAATCTCCCGCTCCATTGTTCCCTCACTCGCGAACAAGACCCCACGGTACTTGAACTCCTTCACTTGGGGTAAGGACTCATTCCCTATCTGGAGAAGGCACTTCATCGGTTTCCTGCTGAGAACCATGGCCTCCGATTTAGAGGTGCTGATCCTCATCCCAGCCGCTTCACACTCGGCTGTGAACCGATCCAGTGAGTGCTGAAGGTCACAGGCCGATGATGCCATCAGGACCACATCATCTGCAAAAAGCAGCGATGAGATCCCCAGCCCACCGAACTGCAACCCCTCTCCACCCCGACTGCGCCTCGATATCCTGTCCATAAATACTACAAACAGAATTTGTGACAAAGCGCAGCCCTGGCGGAGGCCAACCCTCACCTGCAACGAGTCCGACTTACTGCTGAGAACCCGGACACAGCTCTCGCTTTGGTCGTACAGAGATTGGATGGCCCTAAGAAGGGACCCCCTCACCCCATTCTCCCGCAGCACCTCCCACATTATCTCCCGGGGGACCCGGTCATACGCCTTCTCCACATCCACAAAGCACATCTAGATGTAGTTGGGCATACTCCCAGGCTCCCTCCAGGATCCTTGCGAGGGTAAAGATCTGGTCTGTTGTTCCATGACCAGGGCGGAATCCGCATTGTTCCTCTTCAACCCGAGGTTCGACTATCGGCCGAACCCTCCTTTCCAGCACCTTGGATTAGACTTTACCTTGGAAGCTGAGAAGTGTGATACCCCTGTAATTGGCACACACCCTCTGGTCCCCCTTTTTAAACAGGGGAACCACCACCCCGGTCTGCCACTCCTTAGGCACCGTCCCAGACTTCCACGCAATGTTGAAGAGGCGTGTCAACCAAGACAACCCCTCCACACCCAGAGCTTTAAGCATTTCTGGACGGATCTCATCAATCCCTGGGGCTTTCCCACTGTGGAGTTGTTTAACTACCTCAGCGACTTCCCCGGCAGAGATAGTGCTTTCTGTTTGTTGAAGACTTCTCCGAGGTCATGATACATGGGAGGCACTTGAGTGAGATCTGGAGATCAACTCAGATAACTGGGCACTAGGAGCTTGGCTGGGGGCAAGTGCTGACTGCAGGCAGTGAGAATGACAAAAAAAATACTCCAACTAGCTACTGAGCATGTGGACCAGTCAATGTGTGGATTGTGTAGTTTTAACCAGGTCTGGCCTAACACAACAGGGGAGTGAGGTGAGGGAATGACCAAAAATCTAATTACCTCACAGTGATTGCCAGACAGTAGAAGGTTGAGGGGTGCTGTGATGTGAGTGATGCATGCTAACAGGCCTCCATCCAGAGCGTTGACATCCTTAGGATCCGAGAGGAGTTCCACAGGCAGGCCAGCCGTAGTCACTAGAGAGGAATCAATGAAACTGTCATCTGCGCCGGAGTCCACTCCAGTCTCCAACTGCATGCGATTATGAGGGAAAGGGGTAAGAACGGCGGTGTGGCTCACCAGGATCCCTCCTCTCACTGGTGAGCCGGGCCATTTAACTGAGGGCAGCTAGCACAGTTGTGACCTGCCTCACCACAATAGAGGCACAATCCATCATGAAGACGCCGCTGCATGGGTTCCCAGAGTCAACTGCTTGGACCTGTTGGACAGGAAAATTAAAGGGGAAGTGACTGGTAGTGCTCCTGCTAGCGGCGTCACTGCGCAGGTTACGCGGGCGAGCGCAATGTCTACTACCACCCCTCTTTCTGGTACGCTCTCTAAGCCGGTTATCGAGACGAATGCCCAGGGAAATAAGGGAATCTAGATTAGTGGTTTCATCCCTAGCCGCTAGCTTGCCCTTAACTTCCTCTGAGAGACTGCGAATAAATAGTCTTTTCCTGTCCTTCTCTGTGCTCCCAGCTCCCTAGCAGGCTACTGCATAAACAAGTGCAGACCACCACAGTGTCATAACATGTTTTTAACAGAGTCCTGCACACACTTAAGGACCTCAGCCTCCTCAGCAGGTGAAGATGGCTTTGGCCCTTGTTGTACAGGACGTCTGTGTTTTTGGACCAGTCCAGTTTATTGTTGGGGTGAACACCCAGGTATTTGTATGTCTCCACCATTGAGAGTGAATAGACGAAACACTGGAATAGATATTTGGTGTTAATTTAAACAACTGGGAAACACTGATGTATGAAACTGCCAGTTAAATTAATTTACCAGTTAATTGAAGGTGCCGGAACGCCGTTCCTGATCGTTCCAGCCCACTTTAACCCGAGTATTTGTGCCAAACTGCGACCATTTCGCAACATTAACAACGTATTTAAAACTGCAGCCGTTACGTTGTCTGGTTTAGATGACATGCTGTATTACCTGCCACCGCTAGGGGCGCTAATTCATGAAACGTTCCTGTGGGTCGTATTACGGGTAATTTCCACCAACATCTGCGGATCCGCTCCGGAACGGCGGCGGAGTCAATAGGTTTCCAGTAAAGTCAATGTGTGTATTTTCACTGACTGCGGAATGGCTGCGTCCTAACTCCGTCCCAGCTCTGGCAATCGCAGCCCTCTGGAGCAGATACGCAGAGCTTCTACTTTTGCCGGAGAGCTCCGCAGCAATTCAGCACAATTCAGATTGTGCGGGACAGGAAGTCGAGCACAGAAACAAAATAAACCATCCGGTTAATTTTCAGTGGCAGATCATATTTCCCTGCACTACACCTTGAAAACACAGCACAGAGTTGTTTTCCCTCTATTCCTCTGGATGGAAACAAACTGTTGTTGGTTTTGTGGTTCTATTCTATGTGATTTTGCGAGATCTCGTGGGTCCTCGTGACTACAGCTGTCGGTCATGGCCGCAGCCGTTACGCAACAAATCCGGACCTGGTGGGTATTGAAGGACGGCGGAGCACGGAGCAGAGACGATCCACAGCCGTTCCGCAGTTGGTGGAAGTTCAGTGTTAGAGGGGAGGAACAAACGGCCGATATCGTCGTATGGTTTGGAGACCTTGTTGGTGGACACAGACTTCATGAATACTTTTCTTTCAGAATTTCATTCACTTTAAAAGTATTCACAGAAACATAATATATATATATATATATATATATATATATATATATATATACATATAGATAGATAGATAGAGATACTTTATTTATCCCGAAGGAAATTAAGGTGTCAATAGCTTATACACAACATGCATACACATAGGCACACAGACATATAACATCCACGCACACATACATACATACTACAAAAATACAAAGGAAGATATCAATAGTGTGCCCTTACAGTAAAGTTTGGTTGTAGCATGTTTAAAGGAGGGGTGTGGAAAAAATGCAGAAAGGTGCAATTGTATCATAGTGCAAGATAGTGTCTGTGCAAATTCTATATCTATTCAAGTACAACAGGCTACACAATATATCAAAAATAGAATAATCATTACGTAACTATACATAGACACTAGTAAAAGACTTGAAGAAAATGTTAAGGTAAAGTTGAAAACTGTCCATATAGACAAAAAGACATGGTGTACTGACCATAATGGAATATTTAGCAGTAAGGCTCTCAGGCTTTCTGTATTGCTTTCATCTATTTATTCTCCTGTAGATCAACTTTTCTAATTATATCTGAGTCAGCACACATGTAGCCTAGGCATGACTTACTCTTCCCTCCTCTTTTGCGTCTTTTGTTGGGGAAGTAACCTCCTTAAATGTGCATATGACAATTATTCACCTCAATGATACATTAATGAATTTTAATGAATTAATAAAGCCCTGGACTGTCATATTTCAGATGTGTTTGAGAAAGATTTCTGTAATTCACAATGCTGGATCTCTCAAGTAAAATACTGGTGTGAGAACTGATTCATTTGTGCATTTGCCAGTCTGTAGACACAAAACACAGATATTTGTCACACAGTTTTTCCCTGTATGTGTAAATACATATTCTCAAATGCAGATTACTGTTTCAGTGCACAAAACCAACATTTACCGGTTTGGTTTGTGCATTTTTCATTCCCATCCCATTGATACCATGAATGTATGAAGAGAACCTCACTGATCTCCCAGTTATGATGTTAACAAGTCCTTTCCATGGGAAAACAATGCAAAAATGATCTGTGTATTTGTGTTTGTGTCCTCTCTATCTTCTCTTACTCTTGGTTCTCCCTCTCCCCCAGAGGCTGGTTCAGACTCTGTGCAGACTGATGTAGACGACCAGCGCACCAGTGTGAATACTGCAGGCCACAATATGCCTCCTTATGAGGAGCCTACCCACTGTTACGTCATCAAAAACCTGGTGGTTAAGCCGGTGAGAAATTCAGTTATGTAACAACTTGCACTATTAAGTGTATCTTAATAGTGTATTTTATTAATTGTTGACAGATCAACAGTAATTCTTTTTTTAATTGGTATTTTTAACTAATGGGCATCGGAATCTTTTTTTGAAAGCCACTATATTTACTATGTATAACTACTGTATAATAACAGTGCACATCTCATTACAAAATATGGAGTTAATAACCGCTTAACTTCACCACCTAACTGCCAAAATATCCCCCAAAACAATAGGCCTCCTACTTCAGCAGTATATTACAAATTACAGCCAAATTAAATGACATTTTACAAATGGCTAACTCCCTTATTGTCTCTGTTGCAATCTCAATGGGGAAAGTGCTGCTCATGCTCAGATATCAGGGAAGCCATGTCTTTCTTAAGCCATCGATCCATCTTGCTAGTTGACAATATTTGTAAACTTTATTCCTCTGTATTTCCTTCAAATGCCACGCTGATCATTTGTGATGCCAATGACACAACACATCTATGCTCTTCACTATTAGGCTTTGTTGTCGCTGGCAGACAGTTTGAGAAACACTGTTTTGAATTTTAAATTAAAAACATGACATTTTGCCAAATCCAATCCTGGACCACTCTTTGAGAAATAGTGGTGTAGTTCATTGTTGATAATTTAGATGATTAGTCTCTAATTAAATAATCCTGATCTTAATTAATTAATCAGTCTAATTAATGTCAGAAAAAATGAGAGCTCAAGGGGACATCTTCAAATGTCTAGTTTTGGGGGTGGCCTCTAGCTCACCCAGTAAGAGTGTTCGCCCAGTGTTGGCTGAGTCCTGCAGCGATGCAGGGTTCGAATCTGACCTGCTGCCCTTTGCTGCGTGTCATCCCACATCTCTCTCCCCTTTCTGGTCTATTCACTGTCAATAAAGGTAAAAGCCCCAAAAAAATAAATAAAAATGTCTTGTTTTGTTTGACTAACAAAACCCAAGGTAGAGAGAAGCAGAGAAAGACAGCAAATTATCTTATTTTTATCCTATTTCTTCTTAAAAAAAGACTTAAACAATTACTAGATTATCAAACGAGTTGATCGACTAATCAGTGCATTTGTTTAAGCTCTAATACAATGCTTTGTAAATATTTCTAAAGCAGCATTAACTGATATTTTGGTCACTTGGAGCAGAGGAAATAAGCTGTAAACACATTGACATATCACCTTGTGAAGTTGATATAAATTGTCAAATATCACAGTACTTTTTGCACTTAGTTGAATCTTCCAACAGGTGAGAAAAAAAACCCAAAGACAAACTCCAACCATGGCAATAAACATCAGCAAACAAAAAAGCAGTCTTTACAGGAAAACAAGGCATGTTTTGCATTTGTGCGTAATACAAGATTTACCTCTATTGACTTATTTATTGACTATCTCTATTTCATCTAACTATATTTCTCTAGGTCTTTTTTAAGTTATTTTTGTGTCCTACTGCCTATCTCTTTGTGACTTTAACCTCCTCCCCATCTTTTGCTCTTTTTTTACTCTGGTCTTTGCTGCTCACATAAAACCCAACACAACCCCCTGGTGGTACAGTCTAGACCGGAGGAGCTTCTGCATGGCCCCCTGGCGTGGGGTGGAGGTTGGCACAGCCTTACCAATGCTAAAGCACCCAGCCAGCTCTTACTGATCCAACAGCCAACAATACCTGCTACTTTCTCCTCTACCTCGACTCATTCATCCAGTCTAGCTGCACCACAAGTTCAAGTAAAGAGAGGACACAGCCGCAGCAAGGACCACAGCAGCAAGGACTCATACCTGCCCATCCTGAATTCTTACCCTCGCATCGCCCCCCATCCTAGGAAGGAGAGCCATGAGGGCAAGGGTGCCACAAGGGTGGGGGGGGTTAAGAGTGGCAGTGAAGGCCAAGGCCAGAGCAAGAGAGTGTGCATTGCGGAAGAGAACATTGAGGAAGAGAAGAAAGAGGCTGCACCTACCAGTAGTCGCCTCCTGAAGCCCCAGAAGCATCAGAATGAGGGAAGGGTCCATCCCAACTGCCAGTATAAAGGCAGAGGAGGGCACAGCTCTTTCCCCATCTCATCTCACTGCCTGCTTCCCAGCCACACCTCCTCAACCACCCAGCACATGGCCCACCAATGGCAACAAAGCTCGGGCTCTGACAGCACAGGGTCACCCTCCGTCTCACCACCTTCTTCCTCCAACTTCCCCCCAACCTTCTCTCCTCCATCTTCATCTCCCTCTTCCTCCATGCCTCACAGCCCATATCAACTGGCTCCAGACAGCTCACCCACACACCATCGACATTTCCTCAACACAGCTGAGATCTTGAACCAGTCAGGCCTGCTGGCCATCACACTACGCACCAAGGAGCTGCTGAAGCAAAATGCTGTCACTGAGAGAGAAATTGCCCAGCTTCATCAGCAAACTCATTTCCTGTGCCAGGTAGCCCAGGCCAGCCAGAACGGGTGCAACAAAGGTTCAGATAACCTTGACAAAGTCCTCCTGGCCATGACGAAGTCAGGCTGCTACCCAAACTTAGACTTAAATCAAATGAAAGTGCTCAGCAGCAACCAACAGACCAATACTATAGGTGAGAATGACAAAGAGACAGATAACAACATTGAAATCATCAAGACATACAACAACCCACCGCAGGGGGGGTCTTTGCACAACATAGCTGATGGAACATCAACACCCTCTCCGCTGTTTGCCCCTTCGCCAGACACAGAAGACAGAGATGCGCATGCTTCTGGATCCAATGTCCACCTCCCTGTCTGTTTCTTTTCCCAGGTCTGTCCCTAAACGGTGATGCAGAAAAGTAGTCATGGACCAGAACTTAAGTGATCTCACTATGTTGCCAGAAAGTTCAGCGCACAATAACTATCTCCTCTAGCTTCCTGGCTCTGTAATGACTGGTAGGGTAACATGTGGACCTAGCAATACAGGCGAGCATGAGTTTTGTTTGAATTGTGCAAAATGCCAGAGTAAAACAGAATATGGCTAGTTGAAAGGGTACATGATGATTTTCGTATTTACACACATAGTTTAAAGTTGTACATGATTGATATATTTTCATACTTTTAGTCAGGGATTTGCTGAGGTCTCATTTATAAAACTGTGCGTAGGATCCTTACTAAAAGTGTATGTACGACCAAAAGCCAAAAATGGCATACGACAAAAAAAAAAAAAAAGATATAAAAATTTATAAGATTATAAAACCGTGCGTACGCACATCTGTAAGCAATGTTCCCTTTATAAATCACAGATTACCCACAAGTGTGCGTATGTGAATGAGCCTCTTATCCCACCCTGTACCCGCCCATTTTTAACCATAAATAGTCAATGCAAAGACCTCATGAATGCTGATCAGTATGTTAATGACCCTGGCAGTTGTTCTTTACGCTGAACCATGATGACTGGCGAGGAAAAAGCAAAAAACTTCTCAGACGCTCGGGAATTGCTGTAAATTGAATTATAATTTTGGCCCGTTCTTGCACAGTGTAGAGAAACCTGATCTATAGACTACCTTTATTAATAATACCGTCCAAAACGGCAGGCATTACAGTACTCGTGGACAGCTTCGATATACCAGACCTGTATGATAAGATTTAACAGAACTATATATTATATCCAAACAAGACTTAGTGATAAAGTTGAAGATGATATATAATATTTATAAAAAAAACACTTGGCTGTCTGCCATTTCCCTCTGGAAACAGCCAGTTGCTCCCAGAGTGGCGAGGACCTGTTTTGGCATGGTTCCTGTGCGTTGCCCTCTCTACTGGACCCAATTCAGTACATAGATCCAAGAGCACAGCTTTAGGGAATTTAAATCAGCATATTAGCCAGTCATCGTCATAGTCCCTGAAGTCTCTTTCTCTCCGGTTTCTTCCATTGGTGTAGTCCTCGTGCAGTGTCAGCAGTGCCGTCATGCAGCATTACGCACGGGTTTCACCATAGTATTTATATGTTTGCAACAATTTGTCATTACAGAACCTTGCCAAAATCACAGCATCAACTAGTGGTATCCCCCCCACCCCTGGATACAATTTGAAGACGAAAGTGTAATAGGCAAACACACATTTCTTCATGCAGGTTTTGTTATGAACAGTATTAAAGTTTGGACTGATAACGAAGACAGAGTGTAACAATTGCTCGAGAGCTTTACGGCTGTATTTCCAGACTTTGACATTTGATGATATATGCACATTAAAGACAGATATTTAGTTATTTACACCGTTTTCTGCCGTTATCTAATGCTAGTGTATGTAAATGCTATCCTGTATTCCATGCAGTCGGGCCATCTCCTCCTCTTAAAAACATAATAATAATAATAATAATAATAGATTTGATTTGTAATACACGTTGTGCTACAGTTAAGATCATAAAAGCATGGTAAAAACATCAATATAAAATACACATAGATAATGCAATGACTTGCAGGGTTAGTTAAAACTCTTAAATTCTCCTAAGTGACTGTTCATTATTTAATTAAGGAGCCACCAGAGGAGTTTTGGGACCTTTAGGCTAAAAAGACCTGACCCTCCCCTCGCCAGTAATAATTTTCCTATGACCCTCCAAAACGATTTGAAAAAGAGACATGACCCACCCCTTGCATGCAAGTTTGCACTTAACAAAGAAGTACAGATGCCATTTGATTTTTACAGCCATGATATACATGAGTTAACCTCTGAATTCTCATCTTACACATCCCACTCCTCTGTTATGGTGTGGGGGCCATTTCAGTAGATTTACTCACTAACATTGTTGTGGAAACACAATAAGCATGGAAACTAAATGCACACTTCCTGCATTACTGCATTACTTCAAATACTAAGTTACTCCTCTAGTAAACTAGTATTCATATGAAATAAAACAATAAAACATTGAGACCATTCAGCAAAGGACACTGGGAAATAACCAATTCAACACTGGTTGCTATGGTCACTAGGCTTCGTCATTGTATATTTTAGAACATAGGTAAAGGTGCCGAAGCTGAACATTATATTCCAAAACACATGTTTATTTTTAAAGCAGATTTTAAATTACATTGTAACAATTTAACAATTCGCCCTTATGAAATCCAATTGCGGCACGGCTGTTTTGGAATGCAATAGACAGACGCTTAAATTCAACTAAAATGTAACGGTGAACAATCAGTGTTGGACCTCCAGTCTGTTGAGATGCCTCTCCAAACTCACCATAAAACGTTAAGACACGTTGAGAAAAAAGATCCGTATTTTGCTGTAATCCAATGACACGGAAAAAAAGTAATCCACAGCGATCGGTAGCTCCACAGAAAGGGTCACGGTGTATCCAGCAAGGCCGATACGAGCGTCACATTCACCAGCCAGCTGCATACAGGTGAACGAGGCCTCTCTACTTCGCCGTTTAAACAAAGTGGAATAAACGTATAAAAGTCCAAATCTACACAAAACCTACAATCAATTAGTAAGCTGACATCACGTGTATATACATGGCATTTAGGAAACCTTTATTGCAAGGTTGGCACGGCAAGATGTCCAGACTAGTGCAACAGTAACTTTTGTTTTTTGCGTCCTGCTGCTCCCATTGTCAGTCAGGTAATATTTTTTTTACTAAAGCAGTATATGAAATCTGATGTATTACCTACCACCATTTAGTTGTTTTGTGTTATTTAAGATATTTATAAAATATCTGGTCGTAATTATTCCACTCATTTTTTAAACAATGCAATTACCCGTTTGAGCCACCGGGGGGGGGGGACTCCTCCTGCCCCCCCCAGCAAACTCTGTGTATGTGGTCAGACCCATCTGCTAGGGGGCCAAGACTGAGAGCTACATGGATAAATATGCACCAAACAAGCCACTTTGAAATTTTGCTCTTTTCATGAATAAAAAGTTGGGTGACCCCCCCTGCCCAGACTAAAAAATGTTGGATGACCCTCCCCTCAACAAAAAATAAAAAGACATGACCCTCCCCTATTTTCCTACGGTGGTTCATTCCATAAATACCGAATGGTCCCTAAAAAGAAATGTTTTTAGTCCTTTTTTTAAAAGTCTCAATAGTTTGAGGTGCCCTCAGAAGGTCGGGGAGGGCATTCCAGATCCAAGGAGCGGCAGAACAGAAAGCCCGATCACCCATGGTGCTGAGCTTAGTCTTGGGGAGAAGGAGGCGGTTTGAGTTTGTTGAACGGAGAGATCGAGTTGTAGTTAGAGGGGTGAGTAGTTCTTTTGGAAACGGGAAGCCAGTGAAGTGAATGGAGAATGGGTGTGATGTGGTCGTAACAGCACACTAAACCAGCCCGCTTCTAAACGGAAAAAAAATGGCAGAGATAAACAGACCAACTTGAGAACCAGGTGAACTTGTAGAAGCCATTGCAGA
The DNA here is from genome assembly GCA_023566125.1 of Zingel zingel. NCBI lineage: Eukaryota > Metazoa > Chordata > Actinopteri > Perciformes > Percidae > Zingel > Zingel zingel. The sequence goes on along the minus strand of CM042328.1, from coordinate 33,289,259 downwards.
TATGCGGTTATAACACATTTGTGAGGATTCCTGTGGAGGTGCGGTCTCTCGCCAGTATGCAAATTATCCGTAAACCACGCCCTTTTTGTTCCTCCCCTCAAGCCCCTCCTTTCTACGCCAAAACGGTGACCGAAAGTTGAAACTGAAAACCAGTGACATTGTAAAAATCTGTCACTGATAAAAAGACAGACATCAACAAAAAATGTAAATTGACATTGAAAAACCTATCATAATGCAAACAAATTTCAAAGTGAAATAAAATAATTTCATTGTGAGATTATAACTTTTTGATGTTTGTGTTTTATTTAGCAGTTGAACATTTTTCAGTGCAAATATTTGTTGTTTCAATGCCAATTTTTATTTTCAATACCACTTACTGTCACTGTTCTAGCTCCGTATCTACAGTGCCTCTGAAGAAAGAGGAGAGGAGGGAGAAGGTGTGCTCTTCTATTGCGGTGGAACACAAAACATATTGCGAGGGAATGCAAAATGTTGTGAGAGAACGCAAAACATATTACGAGGGGACACAAAAGTAGTCCCCCAGAAAAATATTGCAGTGACCCTTCGGGGGCTTCGTACAAAAGCGCATAAAGACTGACTTACTTTGTCCAGTCAGGTGTTGCCACTCCCAGATTCCCATGCATGAAAGCAGAGGTGTGGACTCAAGTCAGATTCGAGCACAGATCAACAGCACCTCTGCAAAATAGCCTCAGGAAAGAACTTGTTTGGGTGTGTGTTCAAAGGTTGTTTTAGTCGTGCAACTGAAAACTCAGATTGGACAGTCTAGCTAGCTGTCTGGATTTACCCTGTTGAGGAGCAGTTAACCATAGTCCTCATAAATCGTTAAAGAGTTTAAATAAAGAGTTTAGAACGCCAACACAAAGAAAGAGGAAGGTAATGGAAATCTGGCCGAAATTAAAAACATCCGGCGGAATTTACATCAGCACCTGAACAATCCCAGAAGTGGAACGTTGTGGATATAGACGACACATTTGATGACTTTAGACTCTGCTCAAGAAAATCAGAAAAGACTTGCAACTCCACTTGTTTTGGACTTTAAAAAGCTCATATTATGCTTTTTGGCTTTTTCCCTTTCCTTTGTTGTGTTTACAAAGTGGAAAAGCCCAAAGTCCACCCCAAAGGGAGTTACCATCTCCCACAGAAACTGTTCACAAACTGATCGAAACAGCTCTATTATAGTCCAGCCTTTACTTCCGTAACAAACGGACGTTATAATGCTAGACTAGCTGCTAGTGTGGCACGCCCTCAAACCAAGCTAGTTAGAGCGGAGGCCTGAAGATACTAGGTACTGCGCGTGTACGACTCCCAACAAAGATGGAATAGAAGTGAGATGCCTCAGTAGGTAGCTAAAACGGATCTTGCACCCGGCGCAGCGCAAGGCAAAGCACAGCGCAAAATTGCACTAATTTCGAACTTTGAAATAAAAATAGCGGACTTCCTGTTGGGTTTAGGGTATAGCTCCAATGACGCTTTTTGTACATCTTGACATGTTACATATGTCTACCAACTTTCGTGAGTCTACGTTAAACGCACTGCTGGGGCTCAATTTTTTTTTTACTTTGTAGGGGGCGCTAGCGAGCCATTTTTTGCACCTATTCCCGAAACCCTTAAAATACGTACATTTTCACCAGACTTGATACGACCGCCAAGTTTTGTGAGTTTTTGAATATGTTAAACCATTTGTATCATATTTGCTACGCAAGTTTGTGAAACCTCTATCTCATCAAATTGACCAATAATTTCCTTAAACACCTGTTGTATATACATGGATTTCTCGGCAACGTCATTACTGCCTGCGCACGCAACTGGGGGGCAGAAAGAAGACGTGTTTCATGTAGCTAGTAGTAGCATAGTGTAAGTCAAAATGCCAAGGAGATGTTGCGTGGTTAATTGTAAACAGAGCCAGTGCTGGGTGCCTGATATTTAACATACCTAAGGGGAAGCATGCTTTTGCCAAAGACCGGCGGAGGCTATGGCTTCAAGCCATAAGAAGGACAGATTGGGGTCATATGCAAGAGTTAAGGCTGGTTCACACGGCAGGATAATTAGACCGATTTTAGCCCCGATTCACCCCTTCCGACAATCTTAAGGATGCTCCGATTATCGTAAAATAATCTGATCAGATATTCCTGCCGTGTGTGGTGTGTTAAGACTGCTCTCGTCTGCTCGGAAGGAGCTGCGCACCACACGCTGTACGACCAAAACTGTTAGACCCATGATTTTTTTTATCGCCGTGTGTGGGGTCACACAAGATTGGAAAAGCGGCCGACAATTTTAAAATCGTCCCGTGAACCAGGCTTAAGTGATATCTACCTGTCAGGGCTGTAGTGCTCGAGTCCGGACACAAGACAAGTTTAGACTGCTAGCTAAAGCTACGCCGATGTTTTACTAATGTTAGCGCAACAGCGTTAGCCTAGCCGGCTAGGTAAATATTACAACTGCCTTCAGAGTTTCCTATAGCTGCGTCCACGTTGTCAACATAAGACCTGTGGCGTTAGTGCTCCTTCTGTACCATCATTTTATTGAATTAAATATTAAGCTTCGCTCCTACGAGATGGGTGGGTTTTTATTATGTTACACACAAAGCTAACTGGCTATAGTTAGCCTGTACGTATGCTAGCGGACATTAGCTAACGTTGCCGAGACAGTGGCAGTAGAGTTTCAGCGAGCTAACCACGACAGTGTTGTCACCCTCTCGCCCACAATCAATCTCTGCTGCTAAACACAGTCGACCTGTAGTGATGTTTGAAATGGAGACACATATATCGTACTCTTTCCCGAAAATCCTGGCCATTATTTTAAGGCATAAACCAACCATAGTGGTACACTCAGGGGTAACCCTGCTGCTAACATTGGTTATTACCAAAGATATATATAGGCTATTACATTAGCCTAAAATGATAATTCTAGCCATACATATATATCACAGTAACACTGCAAAAGTAAAGACCGACAAACGGATCCAACTAAAATCATGTTTTATTTATATACAAACAATAAGGAAAGCTTCAATACTTAAGGTTGTTGCAGTATCTTACCAGTTTACCAATCTGGCTTTCTGCCCCTGGTATGCAGTGAAAGTGTAGCCCATACAAGCATGGAAGTTGAGGTCCCAAAAACAACACATTTTTGTACCTAAAATGAACATTGTTGTGAGCAAAACGTTGCCCAAAACGCTCAATATATCAAACATGATACAAAAAATATATCATAAACAAAATCATATGGCAAAAAAAAACAATTGGGATTTTGTAATAAGGTTTAATAAACATCTAAATTCCCAAAAATTAGAATTTTCTGGTTATTTTTTCATGTGTCAGGCTTTACAGGGTTAAGCCCCTCAAAAAGCCAATTCATTTGCCGTAATAATAATCCCTTCAGTTTCAATAGGGACTTCGCTGCTGTTGGCGTGCGGGCCCTAAAAAGTTATCTAAAAAACAAAATGAATTTACATTCCTTTCCTGAACCAACTAACGCGATTAATCCCCAGATCCACTTCAGCCAATCTGACAGACCGCCAGTGGTGGAGGAAGTACTGAATCTCAGTACTTAAGTAAAAGTACAAATAACCAGAGATATATTTACTTTAGTAAAAGTAAAAGTACAACAATGAAAACCCTACTTAACCCTTGTGTTGTCTTCGTTTCAAACTTGAAAACAACACTTTTTTGACATTTGTGACGCCTTTTTTCACAATTTGTTTTTGCTTTTTCCAACGTTTTCAATTTTTAAATTTTTCTTCTACACATTTTCAGTGCTTATTTCTACGTCCAATATTTTCTGATATAAAACAAAAATTAGAAACGGGCCAATTAAAAATAAAAGTACTTTCATAACGATTTATTCTCTTAATGGCTATATTCTAATAATAAAAAAACAGTAGGCCTATGGGCTGTGGCATTTTAATTAAGTTAGTTTTAGGTTAATGTAATTGGGCTTACTATCTGTGGGCTTACTATCTGTGGCCCAGTTTACATTCTGACTTACAATTCTGGTTATCTATCAGGGTGATCTGCATGAAGCTCGACTTTGCATTTTTTCCCACGGGACAGTGAATGCTGCACACATTTATCTAGCGAGAACACACGGCTTGGACAACAAGTACGTGGCTTCACAGCTCAGGAGGTCCGGGAGTGTTTTTAAGATAAATATACGGGTTGTAATATTAACCCTATGTGAACGGATGCTTCACATATGACCAAGTAGAGTATCGGGAGCAGCAGCAGTAACCGGAGCAGTGGTAGTACCGGGAGTGGTACGCGCCTGGCCAGTAAATGCTATTGAAGGGCGGGTCTTGGCGTGGCCATAGTGGGATTTGTAATATCGCGAGCGGCAGCGGGAGCTGGACGGCTGCTGCTGAAGGCTTCCCTGCGGACTGCAAACGTGTGCCCGTCAGGAAGACGTTTGGGCAGGGGGGAAAACATCAGAAATTGTAACGGAACGTTGTAGAATTGTAGTGGAGTAGAAAGTATAGATAATTGCTGCAAAATGTAACGAAGTAAAAGTCAAAAGTATGCACTATTGATTGTTCTTAAGTAAAGTACAGATACGTGAAAAATGTACTTAAGTACAGTAACGAAGTATTTGTACTTTGTTACATTCCACCACTGCAGACCGGAGAAAAGCATGAGGAAGTGAAGTTATGTCGCTGAGTGTCAGTTGGAAATGACACCAAAGATACTTTTGTTTGTGTATAAAGACTGTCAACAAAAAAACTAATTACAATATGCGAAACATGCGGGTCGACAAATTACAGATGGAGAGGCAACAACTTCCAACTTCGTTCGACATTTGAAGCTGCACGAAGAATGGTAAGTTGAGGCTAAATCATTTAATTAACAGAGGTGCCATGTCGGCCATTAACGTCAAGTGTTGTGGGTTCAATGGGTTCCCTCCCTAACTCGTACTAATAAAACATTCAAACATAAGACACATTATGAAAGTGCAGTGTCAGTGTTAAGTAGCACTTGGTAAAACATGTTTTGAAAAATAAATACATAATTGAAAAGGCATTCATGATTTGTATAAATTTAATTAATTACATTTTTATTATTACTTAAATGCAAAGTTTAGGACTTGGGAGTCTTGTTAGTCTTGACTTGGGCCTTGACTCCACTGTTACCATACTGTTCTATCTTTTCTATGTTTTCCTTTACCCATGTAGTTATTATATCCATAAATTCCTGTTACTAATGATTATTTATGAAAAATGTCATTGTGTAAATATTTTGTGAAACCACCAATTATCAACCCTATCGCCACAATATCAATATTGAGGTATTTGGTCAAAAATATCGTTATATTTGTTTTTCTCCATATCGCCCAGCTCTAACTCATGGAGCCAGCCCTTACCCAAAAGCAGACAAGAGACAAGTCGGTTTGCAGTCCGTGAGCTGAAAGGCAGCTATCACAGGACTTTAAAGGAGAACTCCGGGCAATTTTTACGTTAATCTTGATCGCTATAAGTATGTGAGTACTGTCGATAGCAAAAAAAAAAAAAGAGCCGAATCGGTGCTAGCATCATGGAGCTACTGCAGCTAATGCCGAGAGCTCCCACTTATCTAAAAAAAAAATTGCCCGTAGTTCTCCTTTAAAGGATTCAAGAAATGTATTGTCATATTTAAAATGCCACCAGTGCATTTCTATATATGAAAAACCATCCAAACAACATTTACAAAGGATACAGTCCTTATCACACAGAGGCAGGGGCGGATTGGCCATCGGGAATACCGGGAACAATCCCGAACGGCCGGTCCGTTTCAGGCCAAACCGGCCGGTGGTCAATACTTTTTATTTATTTTTTTTTTTTTTTATGCGACCGACCTGGCCGGCCGTTCAGCTGCAGCGGAGCGCTGTGTCAATAGGCTTGTTCGAGATGGGCCAGATCTGCGCAGAATCAATCACCGGCAATCGCCGCCCAATGCATGCTGGTTAGATTTGTGTCCGACTTGATCCCAACTTGCTCTGACGTCATGCACACGTGGGCAACGATAATCTCACAAGATCAAGGCGGGTGCAGTTTTTAGAGCCAGGCGCCGCAGTTGCTCTCCACCAACTGCAAGAGCCATTGACATATATATAATGGACCAACAGGTCCCGTTGCTCTGGACGGAGACAAGTGAAGGCCATTAAAAGCACTATTCCGGGGATGGCTAGCGTCATAGCGCAGGCTCCAACTGAGTGAGACGACGTAAATGTGCCGTAATTAACATTACTAAACATAATGTGAATAAAACTTGGATGGATAAACTTGTCCGTGAACTGATACATTTTAAAGAAGAATTCCAGTCGATTTCAACCCGTAGCTCTGTTGTTTGTAAATTAGGAGTACTGTCAGTAGCGAGAAAAACGAAAACAATCGGTGCTGCCTACACCGAGTTATCCCCCTGCTAGATTTTGCACCCAACAGGCTTAAACAGGGCTTAAACGGGGCAATTTTTAAACGTGTTTTTAGCCTCTAAACATGTTCGAAATGCCATTACAAGTGCTTAGCCATGTGCAGTTATTCCTTACGAGTGAACACAGCGAATTTGACTGCAGTAGATGTGACAGAAAGGCATAAAAGTTGTTAATTCAGCCAGTGCACATACCTCTGTTGATTTCCTGTTTTATGGCGAAGTCCACACTAATCGATTGCCGATCTCATACAATCCAATATTCTAAAACATATTTTTTCCCAAAAATAAAACGATTTGCCGTGGTTATGTCCTTAATAATGACTGTAGCAACATGCTGTAACCTGACACTACTGCTCACCCAGCAGACCAGAGCAACCGTCTGCAGTTCAAAAGTTCAAGAGCTATCGCGCATGCGCAAAGGTTACCTAGCAACGGTGGAGACTCACAGACTGTCAGCTGAGAGAGAGACGAAGACGGAGCTTTGGGATAATAACGTGTCAGTGTATAATATCAGCTCAGATGGATAGTTCATCCCAATCCGATGCGAACACATTTTTGGAGGAGTTTTTGGAGTTTGATGGTCGGGGTTATCTTTTTGAACCTGAATATACAGACAAAGAGTTATTAGCACAAGAACTTGTCAAGAGAAGGGCACAAACAGAGGAGCAGGCAGAGGCTGCTGCTTCAAGGCCACGATGTGCGGGGACATGGTGGTGCTCCTGTGGGTACTGTATCGCAATGACCACCGGGGAAGAAAGCCTGTGCTGTAAGGAATGGGATATCATACAGCCTGGACTGGACGGGTCCCCAGATAACGGACATTGTTTCGCCCATACAGAGAGGTTTCCCCATCTGATTTACAAGGATGTTCTAGAAGCGTTTTTTTTTGTCCCGAAAGTAAATTGAAAGAAGCGGCCTAAACCAGACGGACCTGATGGCCAGCTGTCTAATGAGTGAGTACAACAGGCTTTCGTTACTCTGTCCTAGCTTAGGTACATTTGCTTTTTGTTGTAAATACACTTTAAAAACACTAATCAAAACACACCTCTTCAGATAAGCTTTCCAAATACAATAATCTTACATTTCTCACCTGATAGTTACTGTTTTATTGTTTTTAATTGCTTCTAAATATGATTGTTGTACGTGTTGGTTTTATTGCTTATCTATTTTTAATGTAATATATGTGATGGTTTTTACTGTAGTGTATTTGAGTACCATGAAAAGAACTGTATTATTATTTATTATAAAGAGATGCGCCACTTCTTTAGTGAAATAACAAAAGCTCGCCCTTCCTCCCCCCTAGCCAATGCAGACTCGTGGCCTACCGGGTGATTCAGGACTGGGCTCTGAGAGGAGAGCGCCTTGGCCGTGGCACCAGAAGAACATTGCCTAGCTGTGTTGTAGCACTGATCAGACAAGAGTACCCCTCCCCAACTGGAAGTTACACGGGATTCAAAGAGGCAGAGGACATTTTCTGAGTCTAAAACTATGATTTCTAGTAATACTTGGTATTGCCATTACTAGGAATAAGCAAAGCAATTGCACAGTTCTATTAGGAAACAGTAAGAATATGTATATTGTACAAGTAAAGTTGAATAAGTAAATTGTACAGTTCTATAATATATTGCTAACATCTGTCTGTTATCAGTGGTTTTATAATATAACAGTACACATTACATGTGTGCTTTTTTGTCTTTACTTCAACAACAAAAATTAAATTACAATATCACAATCTAGACACAATCAATGTAAAGTATGTACAGTGCAGTGTGTGGTTTTATACATAATTATGCTGCAACATAGTCTGAAGTGTCCTTTTTTTAGGCCTAGAACATGCTCATATAACGCGACCTGGCTTGAGCAACCAGTTCACTCTTATCTGGCCGTGGAACTGGGGCTATGTTGCGAAGCAGTGGCCTTCTTCTCCGTCGATGACGGGGTAAGGACTCGGAGAAGACTATGGTCCTGTCTTCTCTTCTCCTCCAGACACGCTCCATCAGGTCATCGCGGAAGGCCTGAGTTGTACGTTCATACATGGGCTTTGCCACCCATTGCTGAGTCTGTCGCGAGAAGACAACTTTGTGCTTTGGTTGTCCTGACAAAAAAAACTTGTCTGTGGACTTGAAAGAACTATTTTGAAACTGGCTGGATGACCAGATTTGCTTGACGCCTTCTTGGGAGTTGACTGTGGCACTGCAGCTAATTCTGTCTCTATGTCACTGGATGTTGTCCCATAAATAAGTAAGAAGGAGAAAGAACATTGTAGTCAGACTCAATGGCCAAAACAGTAACATTGAGGACGCATCTATCATAATCAGTTTTGGGAATTACAGTAATATATTCATTTTTGTTGTAACGCAGTAATATAACTCATTATTAATTACATGTCGGTAATATCATACGCGGGATACAATCTCAGTAACAGGAGTTACAACATTTAGTGGTGTTTTTTTTGTTTTTTTCAAGAATTCACCAACACCGCGAAACATTTCTTCACAGGAAAAAAAAACTGTGAGTATTACTTCAGCCAATTTGTCTGCAGCTGGTCTTTTCGCTTTAGGAATGGCATTTGCCTTCAGATACCGGGACTTGACGCTCTTTTCGGTGAAGTCGTCCTCATCAAAAGGTTTGCTGCAAACACGTTAATCTCTCTCACGTAAAGTTCGCAAGGGAGTTTGCACATCAAGCTGAAGTGCAACCAGCCACAACTATAAAATCTCCCGGTTGCGGAGGGGTAGACGGTGAAAGCTCAAGCTCAAATATCTCTTCATTTGGTTGCCGCAATTTGGAAAGGCACAAACTCAAACCATTTTCTCATATTAGTCCTGAAAACTCCAAGCTCCGTCTGTTAGCTCTGTGAGCTCCTCCCTGCTTTTGCAGACAGTGTCCACCGTTGCTAGGCTACCTATGCGAATGCGCAATAGCTGATGAACTCTTGAACTGCAGCTCTGCTCGCTCCACAGTGGTGTCAGGTTACAGCCTGTTGATACATAGTCATTACTATGGAGAGAACCTTTGCAAATCGTTTTTTTTGTGGAAAAAATACATTTTGGAATATAGATGTATGAGATCGGCAATCGATTAGTGTGGACTTCACTGGAAAACAGTAAATCAACAGAGGTATGGATTAACACAACTTTTATGCCTTTTTGTCACATCTACTGCAGTCAAATTCGCTGTGTTCACTCGTAAGGAATAACTGCATTTGTTTGTTTAGAGGCTAAAAACACGTTTAAAACTTGCCCCATTTAAGCCCTGTTTAAGCCTGTTGGCTGCAAAATCTGGCAAGGAGGATAACTCGGTGTAGGCAGCACCGATTGTTTTCATTTTTCTCGCTACTGACAGTACTCCTAATTTACTAACAACAGAGCTACGGGTTGAAATTGACCGGAATTCTTCTTTAATCGGGAATGGTGTGTATACATCCATTTTTTTGATTGAGAGACCCCTAGCCGCAGAAAATTACATATTGTACATTTAAAAGGAGGAACTTATGATTACAAACATATATAAGGTTTTGATGTATATGGGAAACAGTGCTGTAGCTGGAAAAATAACTAGTGTGATTTCAAGTGTAAAATTCTAAATAAAATTTGTTTGAACTTAGTAAATAAATGGATTACAATGGTAGTATCAGTCTACTACTGTAATAAGTCATTTTAATGTTAATAACAAGCAGCTTTTAATACAAGTAAATAAATACGCCTAACAGAAAAATGTTTTAATGTGGACAGTTTTATTTGACAAAGAAAGGTTTGTTCAAATAAATAATTTATTTAACACATCAACACATTCATATTTTTTTTTTTTAGATAATTGTAACATAACAAGGTAAACCAATGAATAGAAAAAACAACAACAAAACAAAATATTGTTAACTTGGAAAGGTCAGTTCTATAAATAACTATTAAATATTTTCTGTAATTAAGTGAAAATTCATTCTTAAGTTTAATACATTATGTTTAAAATTGCAATATGTTAGCCATAGAGCCCTTGGCAGCAGCCATAAAGGGGGAGACTAACTTCCCAGGTGTTACGGTAGGAGGAGTAGGGCACAAACTTGTGTTTTATGCTGATGATGTACTTTTTGTGTCTGAATCCAGTAGATCAATACCCTAGCTACTCAGGATCATTGACTCTTTCTTTAAAAATGTTCAGGTTATAGGGTAAATTGGTCCAAGTCAGAAGTGTTGACTTTAACAGCTCAATGCCCTGTAACAGCCTTACAATCAGGTGCATTTCAGTGGCCCAAGCAAGGTATCATATATCTGGGTATCTTATTCCCTCCCCAGTTAAAATACCTTGTTAAAGTTAATTTGGATCCATTATTGAATAAAATATATGGTGCTGTTAATAGATGGGAGACTCTCAATCTCTCAATAGAGGTCAATGTTATAAAAATGGTTTGTGTTCTCAAGCTGAATTCTCTTATCCAATCTCTTCCTCTGGAGGTTCCTCTGTCATATTTTAAATGGTTTGACAGGACAACAAAGTAATTTATATGGAATAGTAAAAAACCCTGCTACATTTGAATGAATTACAAAGACCGATTGATAGAGGAGGTTTGGGTCTACCAAAAATGTGTTATTGTATTACTACTATGCTTTTAACTTAAGGCATATGGCCCACTGGTCACTTCATCCTGGGAGAGCCACCCTCGTATTGTATTGAGCAATCTGTTCTTGCCCCATTATCGCCGTTACAAAGCCTGTATGTCAAACTGTATGGTGAGGCAAAAACACATCCAACTCTTAAAAGTTGTGCGGACTAAAGAGGCCCGGCTGTTTGAATTGGATCCATATCTAAATACTTCATCAAGTATTTGGCGAAATCCAAAGCCTATGTTGGATTGCAGGGACCCAGGTTCCATTTAGCCCAAGATTATTTGTCAATGCTAAACGGGATGGATAAGCACATAAGAAGCTGGGTCCAAACTAGTAATGCCAGACAATAATAGCCAGACAGATTTTTTTAGGACTGAGGATTGGATGTCTGCACTAGAAAATGGGGAAAGTACCTGAGCTTTCTGGAGGGGTCCTAAGAAGCTTTGTAATAGGGGAGAACATGTTTAATGGTTTATGGTGTTGTCATTTATACATGTTTATTTGCTTAATAGTTTATTGTTTTTTTTGTTATTATTTTGTTGTATGGTCTGCATATTGTAGTTACTGTGTCATCTTGATTTTTGTTTGGGTGGGTGGTGATGACAAAAGGGGGGATATGTTCATGTTGTGAAATGTATTTATGTAAGTTGTTTAAAAAAAAAGCAATATGAAGGACTGAGGTGTTGCAAACTGCAAAACTGAAAATAATGCACTCACTCTTAAAGTTGTTTAAGTAAACTATCAAATCTTATTTTGTTAACCAATAAATGAAGCTTGAAGCTATAGCATAATTTCAATCAGGCATGTTTAGGTCTGAAGATTTTATCTTTTGTGCATCCTGTCATTCACCCCTTTCATGCACTCCTCCCATGCATGCTTACTCACGACACACCTACATTGTTAGCCTATGATACTGCTGCTGCCTCTGTTTAAATATGATTCTCTCCATGCCTTTAGTACGTTTATGCTGCTATTATGAGCGGCTGTGAAATAATTATTTCAATATGTTCTCTCTCTGTTGTTGGCAGCTGTCACAGCACTCTTCCACATCATCGCCAGTCTTAACAGATTCATCAGCTCCATCAGCCTCTTCAGCCAATTAGCCTCATCAGAATCATCAGCCGCATCCTCCACCAGTGTCTGGACTCCATGGGGGGATTTATCTCGCCGCTGATCAGGGCTGACGCCCATCGATTACAATTGTTCCTGTAGAATCTTTCTGCGACTTTCTGCCAAGACATTATTATCACATATCATCCGTTATAATAAACATTCATTACTTCATATACTTGTCTCTCCTGATTGAAATATATGACATATGCAAATAAACATGGTGCAATACCCAGTAAAGGCAAGGCTTTCAAGACACACAAGCTTCACACATTTTGCACTCTGATCTGCAGAAATACCTTGACATTTTAAGTTACTGTATTACTTTTTGTTAGTGCTCATCATGGTTTAACAAAGTGTCAAAAGAGTAGTTTCACATAATCAACTCTACTATATAAGAAAACATCTGGCTGGTAGATTTAAATTTTTCAGCTATCTGGACTTCCAGAAAGAAACCATTTGCAGACAATGAAATACATACTTGCTAAACTAAAAAAATCAAATAAGTTGTTATCTTTGGATTACAAGTGATTAAGACAAATAGTTGTTTAAGAAAAGTAGAAATACTGTATTGTATTTGTATGCCAGGAACATTCATATTTGTAATGACAGTGAAATAGACCTGTCTCTCAGTTCTCCTCCTGGCAGACTTGCTTGCAGCAGGGACAGCAAGGGCAGCAGCATCGATAGCAATAATGCCGGAGATGACAAAGGACTCCGCTGGTTGTCTCTGGAGCTGCATCAGTTTCTTCTACCTTCATCTTCTCTTGATACGTTTTAGCAGAAGTCTGTTGTTTTACTTGCATTGTTCCATCCCTTGTGGTTATATCGACCTTGAATGTTTGATTAGCTTTATCGATACTTGTCAGTGTTCTACACAGTTTTTCTTTCTCACTGAGCATCTGAACTTGAAGTTGTTGGATCGCTCTGTATTTTTTCTCCAGTGTTGTGCTGTCTCTCTCGCAGTCAATTTGGGATGTCATGTCCTTACTTAGTCCTTGTTTCAGCTTATTCTCCAGTAGTTCCTTTTCTTTCTGTAACCATGTTCTCTTAACAAACTGATTGATCACATTTAGTCTTTTCTCTAGGTTGTTTTTCATCTCATGGCTCATGCACTTCATCTGATTGATCTCCTTCCGCTCCATTTTTGTATCCTTCCAGATCTTTCGCAAACAATCTCTTCTTGACATTTTCTCGTCTGTAAAATCATCTGGCTCTGGAGCCGACTTGAAGATCTTCTGTTTATTTTTCCCTTCATCTTCTGCCACCATCAGCAGCAGACCTTCCCTCTTAGTTTTCAAGTATTTAGCTTTTCTTTCAAGGTCATGTTTATCTCCCTGTAACTTCCACTGATGTTCAAATTCTTCAGTCTGGATCATGGCATCTGAATGGAAAACCCCCTTCTCACATTCAAACTCTTTAGGTTTATTCAAATACTGTTCATCAACATCTTGCTCCTGAAGCCATTCCTTTACAACCTCACTTTGTACCGCTTTGTCAAACATTATTGTCACCATATGTTTCTTATCTTTTTGCATCAGGTCATAATAACCAGTGATTTTATTTTTCTGTTTAACAAGTTCATTACACTTGTGTTCCAATATTGAGTTTGATTGGAGCATATCTTTATATTTCTGTACAAATCTGTCCATATTCTTTGTAAAGTCCTCAAGTCTCCTTTGATTCAACTCTTTGCGTTTTGCTCTGAGACTTACCATGAAGTTCATTAACCTGGTGAGCCGGACCTTTGTAATTTTCAGCTCAGACAGTTCTCCTTCCATCCTCTTATTTTCATTTAAAAACCTTTCTATCTCATTTTCAGTAGTTGTCTTTATTTGATGCAATTGTTGTTTTTCTCGGTTTATCTTATCAAACTGACTGTCAGCATGTTCTTTCTTCTCTTGTAGCTCAGTCTTTGTGACTTCCAGTTTGTCATTTTCCTCTTTTATATCTTGTATCACTTGTTCTAATATGTCACTTGGTTTCAGGATGTCAGACCTCATCAGCTCCATTTCCAGTTTCTCTTTGTTCATCATCTCACTCTCTCTATTCAGATCCTCTCTGTCTTTCTTCAGCTCTGACTTCAATTTGTAAAGATCTTGTTTGTCCAACTCAAACTTCTGCTTCCATTGATTTTCAACGTCTTCTCTCTGGATGACCATGTCTGACAGTATACCTATCAGACTTTTCTTTTCTCTCTCTAACAGCTCACTGTATCCAGCCAGGTTATCTTTCTGTACCTCTAGAGCTGTAAGCCTTTGTTCCAATACAGTGTACATCATTTGTATATCTTGATTGTTTTGTTTTAATCTTTCCATTTTGTTTTTCAGGTCTTCACTCATCTTTTCATTTAGCTGTTGTATTTTTTCCCTCAGAGTTTTTAGTGATTGAATTTCATTCAAGAGTTGATCTTCTCTTATTTTCAGGTCAGACCTTTCTCCTTCCATTCTTTCCTTTTCATTCTCGAGCCTTCGTCTGTCCATGTCATTACTACTCTTCATCTGATTGAGTTGTTCTCTCTCTCCATTGATGGTGTTCATGGCAGCTTCAATCTCTTCTTTCTTCCTGTTGAGATCCTTCCTCAAAAGTTCCAGTTCCTTTCTTTCTACCAGTACACTGTTCTTACTGGTTTCCAGTTCTTGTGTTTGTCTTTTGAACTCTTCTTCTTTAAATTGTTGTTCTTCTTGTTTTAAGGTAATCATGTTCATGACATTGTCAAGTTTATCTCTTTCCGTCTGAAGCTGAAGGGTCAGATCTTTAATGTTGATTTTCTCTCTGTTGATCTTATCAAACTGACTGTCTGCGTGTTCTTTCTTCTGTTGTAGCTCAGTCTTTGTGATTTCCAGTTTGTCATTTTCCTCTTTTATATCTTGTATCACTTGTTCTAATATGTCACTTTGTTTCAGGATGTCAGACCTCATCAGCTCCATTTCCAGTTTCTCTTTGTTCATCATCTCACTCTCTCTATTCAGATCCTCTCTGTCTTTCTTCAGCTCTGACTTCAATTTGTAAAGATCTTGTTTGTCCAACTCAAACTTCTGCTTCCATTGATTTTCAACGTCTTCTCTCTGGATGACCATGTCTGACAGTATACCTATCAGACTTTTCTTTTCTCTCTCTAACAGCTCACTGTATCCAGCCAGGTTCTCTTTCTGTACCTCTAGAGCTGTAAGCTTTTGTTCCAATACAGTGTACATCATTAGTATATCTTGATTGTTTTGTTTTAATCTTTCCATTTTGTTTTTCAGGTCTTCACTCATCTTTTCATTTAGCTGTTGTATTTTTTCCCTCAGAGTTTTTAGTGATTGAATTTCATTCAAGAGTTGATCTTCTCTTATTTTCAGGTCAGACCTTTCTCTTTCCATTCTTTCCTTTTCATTCTCGAGCCTTCGTCTGTCCATGTCATTACTACTCTTCATCTGATTGAGTTGTTCTCTCTCTCCACTGATGGTGTTCATGGCAGCTTCAATCTCTTCTTTCTTCCTGTTGAGATCCTTCCTCAAAAGTTCCAGTTCCTTTCTTTCTACCAGTACACTGTTCTTACTGGTTTCCAGTTCTTGTGTTTGTCTTTTGAACTCTTCTTCTTTGAGTTGTTGTTCTTCTTGTTTTAAGGTAATCATGTTCATGACATTGTCAAGTTTATCTCTTTCCGTCTGAAGCTGAAGGGTCAGATCTTTAATGTTGATTTTCTCTCTGTTGATCTTATCAAACTGACTGTCAGCATGTTCTTTCTTCTGTTGTAGCTCAGTCTTTGTGATTTCCAGTTTGTCATTTTCCTCTTTTATATCTTGTATCACTTGTTCTAATATGTCACTTTGTTTCAGGATGTCAGACCTCATCAGCTCCATTTCCAGTTTCTCTTTGTTCATCATCTCACTCTCTCTATCCAGATCATCTCTGTCTTTCTTCAGCTCTGACTTCAATTTGTAAAGATCTTGTTTGTCCAACTCAAACTTCTGCTTCCATTGATTTTCAACGTCTTCTCTCTGGATGACCATGTCTGACAGTATACCTATCAGACTTTTCTTTTCTCTCTCTAACAGCTCACTGTATCCAGCCAGGTTCTCTTTCTGTACCTCTAGAGCTGTAAGCTTTTGTTCCAATACAGTGTACATCATTAGTATATCTTGATTGTTTTGTTTTAATCTTTCCATTTTGTTTTTCAGGTCTTCACTCATCTTTTCATTTAGCTGTTGTATTTTTTCCCTCAGATTTTCTAGTGATTTTATTTCATTCAAGAGTTGATCTTCTCTTATTTTCAGGTCAGACCTTTCTCTTTCCATTCTTTCCTTTTCATTCTCGAGCCTTCGTCTGTCCATGTCATTACTACTCTTCATCTGATTGAGTTGTTCTCTCTCTCCACTGATGGTGTTCATGGCAGCTTCAATCTCTTCTTTCTTCCTGTTGAGATCCTTCCTCAAAAGTTCCAGTTCCTTTCTTTCTACCAGTACACTGTTCTTACTGGTTTCCAGTTCTTGTGTTTGTCTTTTGAACTCTTCTTCTTTGAGTTGTTGTTCTTCTTGTTTTAAGGTAATCATGTTCATGACATTGTCAAGTTTATCTCTTTCCGTCTGAAGCTGAAGGGTCAGATCTTTAATGTTGATTTTCTCTCTGTTGATCTTATCAAACTGACTGTCAGCATGTTCTTTCTTCTGTTGTAGCTCAGTCTTTGTGATTTCCAGTTTGTCATTTTCCTCTTTTATATCTTGTATCACTTGTTCTAATATGTCACTTTGTTTCAGGATGTCAGACCTCATCAGCTCCATTTCCAGTTTCTCTTTGTTCATCATCTCACTCTCTCTATCCAGATCCTCTCTGTCTTTCTTCAGCTCTGACTTCAATTTGTAAAGATCTTGTTTGTCCAACTCAAACTTCTGCTTCCATTGATTTTCAACGTCTTCTCTCTGGATGACCATGTCTGACAGTATACCTATCAGACTTTTCTTTTCTCTCTCTAACAGCTCACTGTATCCAGCCAGGTTCTCTTTCTGTACCTCTAGAGCTGTAAGCTTTTGTTCCAATACAGTGTACATCATTAGTATATCTTGATTGTTTTGTTTTAATCTTTCCATTTTGTTTTTCAGGTCTTCACTCATCTTTTCATTTAGCTGTTGTATTTTTTCCCTCAGATTTTCTAGTGATTTTATTTCATTCAAGAGTTGATATTCTCTTATTTTCAGGTCAGACCTTTCTCTTTCCATTCTTTCCTTTTCATTCTCGAGCCTTCGTCTGTCCATGTCATTACTACTCTTCATCTGATTGAGTTGTTCTCTCTCTCCACTGATGGTGTTCATGGCAGCTTCAATCTCTTCTTTCTTCCTGTTGAGATCCTTCCTCAAAAGTTCCAGTTCCTTTCTTTCTACCAGTACACTGTTCTTACTGGTTTCCAGTTCTTGTGTTTGTCTTTTGAACTCTTCTTCCTTGAGTTGTTGTTCTTCTTGCTTTAAGGTAATCATGTTCATGACATTGTCAAGTTTATCTCTTTCCGTCTGAAGCTGAAGGGTCAGATCTTTAATGTTGATTTTCTCTCTGTTGATCTCATCAAACTGAATGTCTGCGTGTTCTTTATTCTGTTGTAGCTCAGTCTTTGTGATTTCCAGTTTGTCATTTACCTCTTTTATATCTTGTATCACTTGTTCTAATATGTCACTTTGTTTCAGGATGTCAGACCTCATCAGCTCCATTTCCAGTTTCTCTTTGTTCATCATCTCACTTTCTCTATCCAGATTCTCTCTGTCTTGCTTCTGCCCTCCCTTTAGTTCTGTAAGACGTGTCTTTTCCAACTCAGCCTCTTGTTTCAGTCGATTGGCCATTTCTTGTCTTTGCATGACGATTTCTGAAAACATACTCTTCCACCCTTCTTTTTCTCTCTCTAATATGTCAGTGTAAGATGACATATTTTCCTTCAGTTTATCCAGAGCCTCGTGCTTTTTCTCCAAAACACTCAACAGTTTCAGTAAGTCTTCATTGTTTTGTTCCAGTCTCATGATTTTGTTTTTCACGTCTTCACTCATTCTTTCATTCAGCTGTTGCAGTTTTCCCCTCAGATTTTCTAGTGATTTTATTTCATTCAAGAGTTGATCTTCTCTTATTTTCAGGTCAGACCTTTCTCTTTCCATTCTTTCCTTTTCATTCTCGAGCCTTCGTCTGTCCATGTCATTACTACTCTTCATCTGATTGAGTTGTTCTCTCTCTCCATTGATGGTGTTCATGGCAGCTTCAATCTCTTCTTGCTTCCTGTTGAGATCCTTCCTCAAAAGTTCCAGTTCCTTTCTTTCTACCAGTACACTGTTCTTACTGGTTTCCAGTTCTTGTGTTTGTCTTTTGAACTCTTCTTCCTTGAGTTGTTGTTCTTCTTGTTTTAAGGTAATCATGTTCATGACATTGTCAAGTTTATCTCTTTCCGTCTGAAGCTGAAGGGTCAGATCTTTAATGTTGGTTTTCTCTCTGTTGATCTTATCAAACTGACTGTCAGCATGTTCTTTCTTCTGTTGTAGCTCAGTCTTTGTGATTTCCAGTTTGTCATTTTCCTCTTTTATATCTTGTATCACTTGTTCTAATATGTCACTTTGTTTCAGGATGTCAGACCTCATCAGCTCCATTTCCAGTTTCTCTTTGTTCATCGTCTCACTTTCTCTATCCAGATTCTCTCTGTCTTGCTTCTGCCCTCCCTTTAGTTCTATAAGATGTGTCTTTTCCAACTCAGCCTCTTGTTTCAGTCGATTGGCCATTTCTTGTCTTTGCATGACGATTTCTGAAAACATACTCTTCCACCCTTCTTTTTCTCTCTCTAATATGTCAGTGTAAGATGACATATTTTCCTTCAGTTTATCCAGAGCCTCATGCTTTTTCTCCAAAACACTCAACAGTTTCAGTAAGTCTTCATTGTTTTGTTCCAGTCTCATGATTTTGTTTTTCACGTCTTCACTCATTCTTTCATTCAGCTGTTGCAGTTTTCCCCTCAGATTTTCTAGTGATTTTATTTCATTCAAGAGTTGATCTTCTCTTATTGCCATCTCCGACCTTTCTCCTTCCATTCTTTCCTTTTCATTCTCGAGCCTTCGTCTGTCCATGTCATTACTACTCTTCATCTGATTGAGTTGTTCTCTCTCTCCATTGATGGTGTTCATGGCAGCTTCAATCTCTTCTTTCTTCCTGTTGAGATCCTTCCTCAAAAGTTCCAGTTCCTTTCTTTCTACCAGTACACTGTTCTTACTGGTTTCCAGTTCTTGTGTTTGTCTTTTGAACTCTTCTTCCTTGAGTTGTTGTTCTTCTTGTTTTAAGGTAATCATGTTCATGACATTGTCAAGTTTATCTCTTTCCGTCTGAAGCTGAAGGGTCAGATCTTTAATGTTGGTTTTCTCTCTGTTGATCTTATCAAACTGACTGTCAGCATGTTCTTTCTTCTGTTGTAGCTCAGTCTTTGTGATTTCCAGTTTGTCATTTTCCTCTTTTATATCTTGTATCACTTGTTCTAATATGTCACTTTTTTTCAGGATGTCAGACCTCATCAGCTCCATTTCCAGTTTCTCTTTGTTCATCATCTCACTTTCTCTATCCAGATTCTCTCTGTCTTGCTTCTGCCCTCCCTTTAGTTCTATAAGATGTGTCTTTTCCAACTCAGCCTCTTGTTTCAGTCGATTGGCCATTTCTTGTCTTTGCATGACGATTTCTGAAAACATACTCTTCCACCCTTCTTTTTCTCTCTCTAATATGTCAGTGTAAGATGACATATTTTCCTTCAGTTTATCCAGAGCCTCATGCTTTTTCTCCAAAACACTCAACAGTTTCAGTAAGTCTTCATTGTTTTGTTCCAGTCTCATGATTTTGTTTTTCACGTCTTCACTCATTCTTTCATTCAGCTGTTGCAGTTTTCCCCTCAGATTTTCTAGTGATTTTATTTCATTCAAGGGTTGATCTTCTCTTATTGCCATCTCCGACCTTTCTCCTTCCATTCTTTCCTTTTCATTCTCGAGCCTTCGTCTGTCCATGTCATTACTACTCTTCATCTGATTGAGTTGTTCTCTCTCTCCATTGATGGTGTTCATGGCAGCTTCAATCTCTTCTTTCTTCCTGTTGAGATCCTTCCACAAAAGTTCCAGTTCCTTTATTTCTACCAGTACACTGTTCTTAGTGGTTTCCAGTTCTTGTGTTTGTCTTTTGAACTCTTCTTCCTTGAGTTGTTGTTCTTCTTGTTTTAAGGTAATCATGTTCATGGTATTGTCAAGTTTATCTCTTTCCGTCTGAAGCTGAAGGGTCAGATCTTTAATGTTGATTTTCTCTCTGTTGATCTTATCAAACTGACTGTCTGCGTGTTCTTTCTTCTGTTGTAGCTCAGTCTTTGTGATTTCCAGTTTGTCATTTTCCTCTTTTATATCTTGTATCACTTGTTCTAATATGTCACTTTGTTTCAGGATGTCAGACCTCATCAGCTCCATTTCCAGTTTCTCTTTGTTCATCATCTCACTCTCTCTATTCAGATCCTCTCTGTCTTTCTTCAGCTCTGACTTCAATTTGTAAAGATCTTGTTTGTCCAACTCAAACTTCTGCTTCCATTGATTTTCAACGTCTTCTCTCTGGATGACCATGTCTGACAGTATACCTATCAGACTTTTCTTTTCTCTCTCTAACAGCTCACTGTATCCAGCCAGGTTCTCTTTCTGTACCTCTAGAGCTGTAAGCTTTTGTTCCAATACAGTGTACATCATTAGTATATCTTGATTGTTTTGTTTTAATCTTTCCATTTTGTTTTTCAGGTCTTCACTCATCTTTTCATTTAGCTGTTGTATTTTTTCCCTCAGAGTTTTTAGTGATTGAATTTCATTCAAGAGTTGATCTTCTCTTATTTTCAGGTCAGACCTTTCTCTTTCCATTCTTTCCTTTTCATTCTCGAGCCTTCGTCTGTCCATGTCATTACTACTCTTCATCTGATTGAGTTGTTCTCTCTCTCCACTGATGGTGTTCATGGCAGCTTCAATCTCTTCTTTCTTCCTGTTGAGATCCTTCCTCAAAAGTTCCAGTTCCTTTCTTTCTACCAGTACACTGTTCTTACTGGTTTCCAGTTCTTGTGTTTGTCTTTTGAACTCTTCTTCCTTGAGTTGTTGTTCTTCTTGTTTTAAGGTAATCATGTTCATGACATTGTCAAGTTTATCTCTTTCCGTCTGAAGCTGAAGGGTCAGATCTTTAATGTTGGTTTTCTCTCTGTTGATCTTATCAAACTGACTGTCAGCATGTTCTTTCTTCTGTTGTAGCTCAGTCTTTGTGATTTCCAGTTTGTCATTTTCCTCTTTTATATCTTGTATCACTTGTTCTAATATGTCACTTTTTTTCAGGATGTCAGACCTCATCAGCTCCATTTCCAGTTTCTCTTTGTTCATCATCTCACTTTCTCTATCCAGATTCTCTCTGTCTTGCTTCTGCCCTCCCTTTAGTTCTATAAGATGTGTCTTTTCCAACTCAGCCTCTTGTTTCAGTCGATTGGCCATTTCTTGTCTTTGCATGACGATTTCTGAAAACATACTCTTCCACCCTTCTTTTTCTCTCTCTAATATGTAAGTGTAAGATGACATATTTTCCTTCAGTTTATCCAGAGCCTCATGCTTTTTCTCCAAAACACTCAACAGTTTCAGTAAGTCTTCATTGTTTTGTTCCAGTCTCATGATTTTGTTTTTCACGTCTTCACTCATTCTTTCATTCAGCTGTTGCAGTTTTCCCCTCAGATTTTCTAGTGATTTTATTTCATTCAAGAGTTGATCTTCTCTTATTTTCAGGTCAGACCTTTCTCTTTCCATTCTTTCCTTTTCATTCTCGAGCCTTCGTCTGTCCATGTCATTACTACTCTTCATCTGATTGAGTTGTTCTCTCTCTCCACTGATGGTGTTCATGGCAGCTTCAATCTCTTCTTTCTTCCTGTTGAGATCCTTCCTCAAAAGTTCCAGTTCCTTTCTTTCTACCAGTACACTGTTCTTACTGGTTTCCAGTTCTTGTGTTTGTCTTTTGAACTCTTCTTCTTTGAGTTGTTGTTCTTCTTGTTTTAAGGTAATCATGTTCATGACATTGTCAAGTTTATCTCTTTCCGTCTGAAGCTGAAGGGTCAGATCTTTAATGTTGATTTTCTCTCTGTTGATCTTATCAAACTGACTGTCAGCATGTTCTTTCTTCTGTTGTAGCTCAGTCTTTGTGATTTCCAGTTTGTCATTTTCCTCTTTTATATCTTGTATCACTTGTTCTAATATGTCACTTTGTTTCAGGATGTCAGACCTCATCAGCTCCATTTCCAGTTTCTCTTTGTTCATCATCTCACTCTCTCTATCCAGATCCTCTCTGTCTTTCTTCTGCCCTCCCTTTAGTTCTGTAAGACGTGTCTTTTCCAACTCAGCCTCTTGTTTCAGTCGATTGGCCATTTCTTGTCTTTGCATGACGATTTCTGAAAACATACTCTTCCACCCTTCTTTTTCTCTCTCTAATATGTCAGTGTAAGATGACATATTTTCCTTCATTTTATCCAGAGCCTCATACTTTTTCTCCAAAACACTCAACAGTTTCAGTAAGTCTTCATTGTTTTGTTCCAGTCTCATGATTTTGTTTTTCACGTCTTCACTCATTCTTTCATTCAGCTGTTGCAGTTTTCCCCTCAGCTTTTCTAGTGATTTTATTTCATTCAAGAGTTGATCTTCTCTTATTTTCAGGTCAGACCTTTCTCTTTCCATTCTTTTCTTTTCATTCTCGAGCCTTCGTCTGTCCATGTCATTACTACTCTTCATCTGATTGAGTTGTTCTCTCTCTCCACTGATGGTGTTCATGGCAGCTTCAATCTCTTCTTTCTTCCTGTTGAGATCCTTCCTCAAAAGTTCCAGTTCCTTTCTTTCTACCAGTACACTGTTCTTACTGGTTTCCAGTTCTTGTGTTTGTCTTTTGAACTCTTCTTCTTTGAGTTGTTGTTCTTCTTGTTTTAAGGTAATCATGTTCATGACATTGTCAAGTTTATCTCTTTCCGTCTGAAGCTGAAGGGTCAGATCTTTAATGTTGATTTTCTCTCTGTTGATCTTATCAAACTGACTGTCTGCGTGTTCTTTCTTCTGTTGTAGCTCAGTCTTTGTGATTTCCAGTTTGTCATTTTCCTCTTTTATATCTTGTATCACTTGTTCTAATATGTCACTTTGTTTCAGGATGTCAGACCTCATCAGCTCCATTTCCAGTTTCTCTTTGTTCATCATCTCACTCTCTCTATTCAGATCCTCTCTGTCTTTCTTCAGCTCTGACTTCAATTTGTAAAGATCTTGTTTGTCCAACTCAAACTTCTGCTTCCATTGATTTTCAACGTCTTCTCTCTGGATGACCATGTCTGACAGTATACCTATCAGACTTTTCTTTTCTCTCTCTAACAGCTCACTGTATCCAGCCAGGTTCTCTTTCTGTACCTCTAGAGCTGTAAGCCTTTGTTCCAATACAGTGTACATCATTAGTATATCTTGATTGTTTTGTTTTAATCTTTCCATTTTGTTTTTCAGGTCTTCACTCATCTTTTCATTTAGCTGTTGTATTTTTTCCCTCAGAGTTTTTAGTGATTGAATTTCATTCAAGAGTTGATCTTCTCTTATTTTCAGGTCAGACCTTTCTCCTTCCATTCTTTCCTTTTCATTCTCGAGCCTTCGTCTGTCCATGTCATTACTACTCTTCATCTGATTGAGTTGTTCTCTCTCTCCATTGATGGTGTTCATGGCAGCTTCAATCTCTTCTTTCTTCCTGTTGAGATCCTTCCTCAAAAGTTCCAGTTCCTTTCTTTCTACCAGTACACTGTTCTTACTGGTTTCCAGTTCTTGTGTTTGTCTTTTGAACTCTTCTTCTTTAAATTGTTGTTCTTCTTGTTTTAAGGTAATCATGTTCATGACATTGTCAAGTTTATCTCTTTCCGTCTGAAGCTGAAGGGTCAGATCTTTAATGTTGATTTTCTCTCTGTTGATCTCATCAAACTGACTGTCAGCATGTTCTTTCTTCTGTTGTAGCTCAGTCTTTGTGATTTCCAGTTTGTCATTTTCCTCTTTTATATCTCGTATCACTTGTTCTAATATGTCACTTTGTTTCAGGATGTCAGACCTCATCAGCTCCATTTCCAGTTTCTCTTTGTTTATCATCTCACTCTCTCTATCCAGATCCTCTCTGTCTTTCTTCAGCTCTGACTTCAATTTGTAAAGATCTTGTTTGTCCAACTCAAACTTCTGCTTCCATTGATTTTCAACGTCTTCTCTCTGGATGACCATGTCTGACAGTATACCTATCAGACTTTTCTTTTCTCTCTCTAACAGCTCACTGTATCCAGCCAGGTTCTCTTTCTGTACCTCTAGAGCTGTAAGCTTTTGTTCCAATACAGTGTACATCATTAGTATATCTTGATTGTTTTGTTTTAATCTTTCCATTTTGTTTTTCAGGTCTTCACTCATCTTTTCATTTAGCTGTTGTATTTTTTCCCTCAGATTTTCTAGTGATTTTATTTCATTCAAGAGTTGATCTTCTCTTATTTTCAGGTCAGACCTTTCTCTTTCCATTCTTTCCTTTTCATTCTCGAGCCTTCGTCTGTCCATGTCATTACTACTCTTCATCTGATTGAGTTGTTCTCTCTCTCCACTGATGGTGTTCATGGCAGCTTCAATCTCTTCTTGCTTCCTGTTGAGATCCTTCCTCAAAAGTTCCAGTTCCTTTCTTTCTACCAGTACACTGTTCTTACTGGTTTCCAGTTCTTGTGTTTGTCTTTTGAACTCTTCTTCCTTGAGTTGTTGTTCTTCTTGTTTTAAGGTAATCATGTTCATGACATTGTCAAGTTTATCTCTTTCCGTCTGAAGCTGAAGGGTCAGATCTTTAATGTTGGTTTTCTCTCTGTTGATCTTATCAAACTGACTGTCAGCATGTTCTTTCTTCTGTTGTAGCTCAGTCTTTGTGATTTCCAGTTTGTCATTTTCCTCTTTTATATCTTGTATCACTTGTTCTAATATGTCACTTTGTTTCAGGATGTCAGACCTCATCAGCTCCATTTCCAGTTTCTCTTTGTTCATCGTCTCACTTTCTCTATCCAGATTCTCTCTGTCTTGCTTCTGCCCTCCCTTTAGTTCTATAAGATGTGTCTTTTCCAACTCAGCCTCTTGTTTCAGTCGATTGGCCATTTCTTGTCTTTGCATGACGATTTCTGAAAACATACTCTTCCACCCTTCTTTTTCTCTCTCTAATATGTCAGTGTAAGATGACATATTTTCCTTCAGTTTATCCAGAGCCTCATGCTTTTTCTCCAAAACACTCAACAGTTTCAGTAAGTCTTCATTGTTTTGTTCCAGTCTCATGATTTTGTTTTTCACGTCTTCACTCATTCTTTCATTCAGCTGTTGCAGTTTTCCCCTCAGATTTTCTAGTGATTTTATTTCATTCAAGAGTTGATCTTCTCTTATTGCCATCTCCGACCTTTCTCCTTCCATTCTTTCCTTTTCATTCTCGAGCCTTCGTCTGTCCATGTCATTACTACTCTTCATCTGATTGAGTTGTTCTCTCTCTCCATTGATGGTGTTCATGGCAGCTTCAATCTCTTCTTTCTTCCTGTTGAGATCCTTCCTCAAAAGTTCCAGTTCCTTTCTTTCTACCAGTACACTGTTCTTACTGGTTTCCAGTTCTTGTGTTTGTCTTTTGAACTCTTCTTCCTTGAGTTGTTGTTCTTCTTGTTTTAAGGTAATCATGTTCATGACATTGTCAAGTTTATCTCTTTCCGTCTGAAGCTGAAGGGTCAGATCTTTAATGTTGGTTTTCTCTCTGTTGATCTTATCAAACTGACTGTCAGCATGTTCTTTCTTCTGTTGTAGCTCAGTCTTTGTGATTTCCAGTTTGTCATTTTCCTCTTTTATATCTTGTATCACTTGTTCTAATATGTCACTTTTTTTCAGGATGTCAGACCTCATCAGCTCCATTTCCAGTTTCTCTTTGTTCATCATCTCACTTTCTCTATCCAGATTCTCTCTGTCTTGCTTCTGCCCTCCCTTTAGTTCTATAAGATGTGTCTTTTCCAACTCAGCCTCTTGTTTCAGTCGATTGGCCATTTCTTGTCTTTGCATGACGATTTCTGAAAACATACTCTTCCACCCTTCTTTTTCTCTCTCTAATATGTAAGTGTAAGATGACATATTTTCCTTCAGTTTATCCAGAGCCTCATGCTTTTTCTCCAAAACACTCAACAGTTTCAGTAAGTCTTCATTGTTTTGTTCCAGTCTCATGATTTTGTTTTTCACGTCTTCACTCATTCTTTCATTCAGCTGTTGCAGTTTTCCCCTCAGATTTTCTAGTGATTTTATTTCATTCAAGAGTTGATCTTCTCTTATTTTCAGGTCAGACCTTTCTCTTTCCATTCTTTCCTTTTCATTCTCGAGCCTTCGTCTGTCCATGTCATTACTACTCTTCATCTGATTGAGTTGTTCTCTCTCTCCACTGATGGTGTTCATGGCAGCTTCAATCTCTTCTTTCTTCCTGTTGAGATCCTTCCTCAAAAGTTCCAGTTCCTTTCTTTCTACCAGTACACTGTTCTTACTGGTTTCCAGTTCTTGTGTTTGTCTTTTGAACTCTTCTTCTTTGAGTTGTTGTTCTTCTTGTTTTAAGGTAATCATGTTCATGACATTGTCAAGTTTATCTCTTTCCGTCTGAAGCTGAAGGGTCAGATCTTTAATGTTGATTTTCTCTCTGTTGATCTTATCAAACTGACTGTCAGCATGTTCTTTCTTCTGTTGTAGCTCAGTCTTTGTGATTTCCAGTTTGTCATTTTCCTCTTTTATATCTTGTATCACTTGTTCTAATATGTCACTTTGTTTCAGGATGTCAGACCTCATCAGCTCCATTTCCAGTTTCTCTTTGTTCATCATCTCACTCTCTCTATCCAGATCCTCTCTGTCTTTCTTCTGCCCTCCCTTTAGTTCTGTAAGACGTGTCTTTTCCAACTCAGCCTCTTGTTTCAGTCGATTGGCCATTTCTTGTCTTTGCATGACGATTTCTGAAAACATACTCTTCCACCCTTCTTTTTCTCTCTCTAATATGTCAGTGTAAGATGACATATTTTCCTTCATTTTATCCAGAGCCTCATACTTTTTCTCCAAAACACTCAACAGTTTCAGTAAGTCTTCATTGTTTTGTTCCAGTCTCATGATTTTGTTTTTCACGTCTTCACTCATTCTTTCATTCAGCTGTTGCAGTTTTCCCCTCAGCTTTTCTAGTGATTTTATTTCATTCAAGAGTTGATCTTCTCTTATTTTCAGGTCAGACCTTTCTCTTTCCATTCTTTTCTTTTCATTCTCGAGCCTTCGTCTGTCCATGTCATTACTACTCTTCATCTGATTGAGTTGTTCTCTCTCTCCACTGATGGTGTTCATGGCAGCTTCAATCTCTTCTTTCTTCCTGTTGAGATCCTTCCTCAAAAGTTCCAGTTCCTTTCTTTCTACCAGTACACTGTTCTTACTGGTTTCCAGTTCTTGTGTTTGTCTTTTGAACTCTTCTTCTTTGAGTTGTTGTTCTTCTTGTTTTAAGGTAATCATGTTCATGACATTGTCAAGTTTATCTCTTTCCGTCTGAAGCTGAAGGGTCAGATCTTTAATGTTGATTTTCTCTCTGTTGATCTTATCAAACTGACTGTCTGCGTGTTCTTTCTTCTGTTGTAGCTCAGTCTTTGTGATTTCCAGTTTGTCATTTTCCTCTTTTATATCTTGTATCACTTGTTCTAATATGTCACTTTGTTTCAGGATGTCAGACCTCATCAGCTCCATTTCCAGTTTCTCTTTGTTCATCATCTCACTCTCTCTATTCAGATCCTCTCTGTCTTTCTTCAGCTCTGACTTCAATTTGTAAAGATCTTGTTTGTCCAACTCAAACTTCTGCTTCCATTGATTTTCAACGTCTTCTCTCTGGATGACCATGTCTGACAGTATACCTATCAGACTTTTCTTTTCTCTCTCTAACAGCTCACTGTATCCAGCCAGGTTCTCTTTCTGTACCTCTAGAGCTGTAAGCCTTTGTTCCAATACAGTGTACATCATTAGTATATCTTGATTGTTTTGTTTTAATCTTTCCATTTTGTTTTTCAGGTCTTCACTCATCTTTTCATTTAGCTGTTGTATTTTTTCCCTCAGAGTTTTTAGTGATTGAATTTCATTCAAGAGTTGATCTTCTCTTATTTTCAGGTCAGACCTTTCTCCTTCCATTCTTTCCTTTTCATTCTCGAGCCTTCGTCTGTCCATGTCATTACTACTCTTCATCTGATTGAGTTGTTCTCTCTCTCCATTGATGGTGTTCATGGCAGCTTCAATCTCTTCTTTCTTCCTGTTGAGATCCTTCCTCAAAAGTTCCAGTTCCTTTCTTTCTACCAGTACACTGTTCTTACTGGTTTCCAGTTCTTGTGTTTGTCTTTTGAACTCTTCTTCTTTAAATTGTTGTTCTTCTTGTTTTAAGGTAATCATGTTCATGACATTGTCAAGTTTATCTCTTTCCGTCTGAAGCTGAAGGGTCAGATCTTTAATGTTGATTTTCTCTCTGTTGATCTCATCAAACTGACTGTCAGCATGTTCTTTCTTCTGTTGTAGCTCAGTCTTTGTGATTTCCAGTTTGTCATTTTCCTCTTTTATATCTCGTATCACTTGTTCTAATATGTCACTTTGTTTCAGGATGTCAGACCTCATCAGCTCCATTTCCAGTTTCTCTTTGTTTATCATCTCACTCTCTCTATCCAGATCCTCTCTGTCTTTCTTCAGCTCTGACTTCAATTTGTAAAGATCTTGTTTGTCCAACTCAAACTTCTGCTTCCATTGATTTTCAACGTCTTCTCTCTGGATGACCATGTCTGACAGTATACCTATCAGACTTTTCTTTTCTCTCTCTAACAGCTCACTGTATCCAGCCAGGTTCTCTTTCTGTACCTCTAGAGCTGTAAGCTTTTGTTCCAATACAGTGTACATCATTAGTATATCTTGATTGTTTTGTTTTAATCTTTCCATTTTGTTTTTCAGGTCTTCACTCATCTTTTCATTTAGCTGTTGTATTTTTTCCCTCAGATTTTCTAGTGATTTTATTTCATTCAAGAGTTGATCTTCTCTTATTTTCAGGTCAGACCTTTCTCTTTCCATTCTTTCCTTTTCATTCTCGAGCCTTCGTCTGTCCATGTCATTACTACTCTTCATCTGATTGAGTTGTTCTCTCTCTCCACTGATGGTGTTCATGGCAGCTTCAATCTCTTCTTTCTTCCTGTTGAGATCCTTCCTCAAAAGTTCCAGTTCCTTTCTTTCTACCAGTACACTGTTCTTACTGGTTTCCAGTTCTTGTGTTTGTCTTTTGAACTCTTCTTCCTTGAGTTGTTGTTCTTCTTGTTTTAAGGTAATCATGTTCATGACATTGTCAAGTTTATCTCTTTCCGTCTGAAGCTGAAGGGTCAGATCTTTAATGTTGGTTTTCTCTCTGTTGATCTTATCAAACTGACTGTCAGCATGTTCTTTCTTCTGTTGTAGCTCAGTCTTTGTGATTTCCAGTTTGTCATTTTCCTCTTTTATATCTTGTATCACTTGTTCTAATATGTCACTTTGTTTCAGGATGTCAGACCTCATCAGCTCCATTTCCAGTTTCTCTTTGTTCATCATCTCACTTTCTCTATCCAGATTCTCTCTGTCTTGCTTCTGCCCTCCCTTTAGTTCTATAAGATGTGTCTTTTCCAACTCAGCCTCTTGTTTCAGTCGATTGGCCATTTCTTGTCTTTGCATGACGATTTCTGAAAACATACTCTTCCACCCTTCTTTTTCTCTCTCTAATATGTCAGTGTAAGATGACATATTTTCCTTCAGTTTATCCAGAGCCTCATGCTTTTTCTCCAAAACACTCAACAGTTTCAGTAAGTCTTCATTGTTTTGTTCCAGTCTCATGATTTTGTTTTTCACGTCTTCACTCATTCTTTCATTCAGCTGTTGCAGTTTTCCCCTCAGCTTTTCTAGTGATTTTATTTCATTCAAGAGTTGATCTTCTCTTATTTTCAGGTCAGACCTTTCTCTTTCCATTCTTTTCTTTTCATTCTCGAGCCTTCGTCTGTCCATGTCATTACTACTCTTCATCTGATTGAGTTGTTCTCTCTCTCCACTGATGGTGTTCATGGCAGCTTCAATCTCTTCTTTCTTCCTGTTGAGATCCTTCCTCAAAAGTTCCAGTTCCTTTCTTTCTACCAGTACACTGTTCTTACTGGTTTCCAGTTCTTGTGTTTGTCTTTTGAACTCTTCTTCTTTGAGTTGTTGTTCTTCTTGTTTTAAGGTAATCATGTTCATGACATTGTCAAGTGTATCTCTTTCCGTCTGAAGCTGAAGGGTCAGATCTTTAATGTTGATTTTCTCTCTGTTGATCTTATCAAACTGACTGTCAGCATGTTCTTTCTTCTGTTGTAGCTCAGTCTTTGTGATTTCCAGTTTGTCACTTTCCTCTTTTATATCTTGTATCACTTGTTCTAATATGTCACTTTCTTTCAGGATGTCAGACCTCATCAGCTCCATTTCCAGTTTCTCTTTGTTCATCATCTCACTCTCTCTATCCAGATCCTCTCTGTCTTTCTTCAGCTCTGACTTCAATTTGTAAAGATCTTGTTTGTCCAACTCAAACTTCTGCTTCCATTGATTTTCAACGTCTTCTCTCTGGATAACCATGTCTGACAGTATACCTATCAGACTTTTCTTTTCTCTCTCTAACAGCTCACTATATCCAGCCAGGTTCTCTTTCTGTACCTCTAGAGCTGTAAGCTTTTGTTCCAATACAGTGTACATCATTAGTATATCTTGATTGTTTTGTTTTAATCTTTCCATTTTGTTTTTCAGGTCTTCACTCATCTTTTCATTTAGCTGTTGTATTTTTTCCCTCAGATTTTCTAGTGATTTTATTTCATTCAAGAGTTGATCTTCTCTTATTTTCAGGTCAGACCTTTCTCTTTCCATTCTTTCCTTTTCATTCTCGAGCCTTCGTCTGTCCATGTCATTACTACTCTTCATCTGATTGAGTTGTTCTCTCTCTCCACTGATGGTGTTCATGGCAGCTTCAATCTCTTCTTTCTTCCTGTTGAGATCCTTCCTCAAAAGTTCCAGTTCCTTTCTTTCTACCAGTACACTGTTCTTACTGGTTTCCAGTTCTTGTGTTTGTCTTTTGAACTCTTCTTCCTTGAGTTGTTGTTCTTCTTGTTTTAAGGTAATCATGTTCATGACATTGTCAAGTTTATCTCTTTCCGTCTGAAGCTGAAGGGTCAGATCTTTAATGTTGATTTTCTCTCTGTTGATCTCATCAAACTGACTGTCTGCGTGTTCTTTATTCTGTTGTAGCTCAGTCTTTGTGATTTCCAGTTTGTCATTTTCCTCTTTTATATCTTGTATCACTTGTTCTAATATGTCACTTTGTTTCAGGATGTCAGACCTCATCAGCTCCATTTCCAGTTTCTCTTTGTTCATCATCTCACTCTCTCTATCCAGATCCTCTCTGTCTTTCTTCAGCTCTGACTTCAATTTGTAAAGATCTTGTTTGTCCAACTCAAACTTCTGCTTCCATTGATTTTCAACGTCTTCTCTCTGGATAACCATGTCTGACAGTATACCTATCAGACTTTTCTTTTCTCTCTCTAACAGCTCACTATATCCAGCCAGGTTCTCTTTCTGTACCTCTAGAGCTGTAAGCTTTTGTTCCAATACAGTGTACATCATTAGTATATCTTGATTGTTTTGTTTTAATCTTTCCATTTTGTTTTTCAGGTCTTCACTCATCTTTTCATTTAGCTGTTGTATTTTTTCCCTCAGATTTTCTAGTGATTTTATTTCATTCAAGAGTTGATCTTCTCTTATTTTCAGGTCAGACCTTTCTCTTTCCATTCTTTCCTTTTCATTCTCGAGCCTTCGTCTGTCCATGTCATTACTACTCTTCATCTGATTGAGTTGTTCTCTCTCTCCACTGATGGTGTTCATGGCAGCTTCAATCTCTTCTTTCTTCCTGTTGAGATCCTTCCTCAAAAGTTCCAGTTCCTTTCTTTCTACCAGTACACTGTTCTTACTGGTTTCCAGTTCTTGTGTTTGTCTTTTGAACTCTTCTTCCTTGAGTTGTTGTTCTTCTTGTTTTAAGGTAATCATGTTCATGACATTGTCAAGTTTATCTCTTTCCGTCTGAAGCTGAAGGGTCAGATCTTTAATGTTGATTTTCTCTCTGTTGATCTCATCAAACTGACTGTCTGCGTGTTCTTTATTCTGTTGTAGCTCAGTCTTTGTGATTTCCAGTTTGTCATTTTCCTCTTTTATATCTTGTATCACTTGTTCTAATATGTCACTTTGTTTCAGGATGTCAGACCTCATCAGCTCCATTTCCATTTTCTCTTTGTTCATCATCTCACTTTCTCTATCCAGATTATCTCTGTCTTGCTTCTGCCCTCCCTTTAGTTCTATAAGATGTGTCTTTTCCAACTCAGCCTCTTGTTTCAGTCGATTGGCCATTTCTTGTCTTTGCATGACGATTTCTGAAAACATACTCTTCCACCCTTCTTTTTCTCTCTCTAATATGTCAGTGTAAGATGACATATTTTCCTTCAGTTTATCCAGAGCCTCATGCTTTTTCTCCAAAACACTCAACAGTTTCAGTAAGTCTTCATTGTTTTGTTCCAGTCTCATGATTTTGTTTTTCACGTCTTCACTCATTCTTTCATTCAGCTGTTGCAGTTTTCCCCTCAGATTTTCTAGTGATTTTATTTCATTCAAGAGTTGATCTTCTCTTATTTTCAGGTCAGACCTTTCTCTTTCCATTCTTTCCTTTTCATTCTCGAGCCTTCGTCTGTCCATGTCATTACTACTCTTCATCTGATTGAGTTGTTCTCTCTCTCCACTGATGGTGTTCATGGCAGCTTCAATCTCTTCTTTCTTCCTGTTGAGATCCTTCCTCAAAAGTTCCAGTTCCTTTCTTTCTACCAGTACACTGTTCTTACTGGTTTCCAGTTCTTGTGTTTGTCTTTTGAACTCTTCTTCTTTGAGTTGTTGTTCTTCTTGTTTTAAGGTAATCATGTTCATGACATTGTCAAGTTTATCTCTTTCCGTCTGAAGCTGAAGGGTCAGATCTTTAATGTTGATTTTCTCTCTGTTGATCTTATCAAACTGACTGTCAGCATGTTCTTTCTTCTGTTGTAGCTCAGTCTTTGTGATTTCCAGTTTGTCATTTTCCTCTTTTATATCTTGTATCACTTGTTCTAATATGTCACTTTGTTTCAGGATGTCAGACCTCATCAGCTCCATTTCCAGTTTCTCTTTGTTCATCATCTCACTTTCTCTATCCAGATTCTCTCTGTCTTGCTTCTGCCCTCCCTTTAGTTCTATAAGATGTGTCTTTTCCAACTCAGCCTCTTGTTTCAGTCGATTGGCCATTTCTTGTCTTTGCATGACGATTTCTGAAAACATACTCTTCCACCCTTCTTTTTCTCTCTCTAATATGTCAGTGTAAGATGACATATTTTCCTTCAGTTTATCCAGAGCCTCATGCTTTTTCTCCAAAACACTCAACAGTTTCAGTAAGTCTTCATTGTTTTGTTCCAGTCTCATGATTTTGTTTTTCACGTCTTCACTCATTCTTTCATTCAGCTGTTGCAGTTTTCCCCTCAGCTTTTCTAGTGATTTTATTTCATTCAAGAGTTGATCTTCTCTTATTTTCAGGTCAGACCTTTCTCTTTCCATTCTTTTCTTTTCATTCTCGAGCCTTCGTCTGTCCATGTCATTACTACTCTTCATCTGATTGAGTTGTTCTCTCTCTCCACTGATGGTGTTCATGGCAGCTTCAATCTCTTCTTTCTTCCTGTTGAGATCCTTCCTCAAAAGTTCCAGTTCCTTTCTTTCTACCAGTACACTGTTCTTACTGGTTTCCAGTTCTTGTGTTTGTCTTTTGAACTCTTCTTCTTTGAGTTGTTGTTCTTCTTGTTTTAAGGTAATCATGTTCATGACATTGTCAAGTTTATCTCTTTCCGTCTGAAGCTGAAGGGTCAGATCTTTAATGTTGATTTTCTCTCTGTTGATCTTATCAAACTGACTGTCAGCATGTTCTTTCTTCTGTTGTAGCTCAGTCTTTGTGATTTCCAGTTTGTCACTTTCCTCTTTTATATCTTGTATCACTTGTTCTAATATGTCACTTTCTTTCAGGATGTCAGACCTCATCAGCTCCATTTCCAGTTT
The DNA here is from genome assembly GCA_023566125.1 of Zingel zingel. Taxonomy (NCBI): domain Eukaryota; kingdom Metazoa; phylum Chordata; class Actinopteri; order Perciformes; family Percidae; genus Zingel; species Zingel zingel. The sequence continues at coordinate 33,254,909 of CM042328.1, read as the reverse complement.
CTCTTTGTTCATCATCTCACTCTCTCTATCCAGATCCTCTCTGTCTTTCTTCAGCTCTGACTTCAATTTGTAAAGATCTTGTTTGTCCAACTCAAACTTCTGCTTCCATTGATTTTCAACGTCTTCTCTCTGGATAACCATGTCTGACAGTATACCTATCAGACTTTTCTTTTCTCTCTCTAACAGCTCACTATATCCAGCCAGGTTCTCTTTCTGTACCTCTAGAGCTGTAAGCTTTTGTTCCAATACAGTGTACATCATTAGTATATCTTGATTGTTTTGTTTTAATCTTTCCATTTTGTTTTTCAGGTCTTCACTCATCTTTTCATTTAGCTGTTGTATTTTTTCCCTCAGATTTTCTAGTGATTTTATTTCATTCAAGAGTTGATCTTCTCTTATTTTCAGGTCAGACCTTTCTCTTTCCATTCTTTCCTTTTCATTCTCGAGCCTTCGTCTGTCCATGTCATTACTACTCTTCATCTGATTGAGTTGTTCTCTCTCTCCACTGATGGTGTTCATGGCAGCTTCAATCTCTTCTTTCTTCCTGTTGAGATCCTTCCTCAAAAGTTCCAGTTCCTTTCTTTCTACCAGTACACTGTTCTTACTGGTTTCCAGTTCTTGTGTTTGTCTTTTGAACTCTTCTTCCTTGAGTTGTTGTTCTTCTTGTTTTAAGGTAATCATGTTCATGACATTGTCAAGTTTATCTCTTTCCGTCTGAAGCTGAAGGGTCAGATCTTTAATGTTGATTTTCTCTCTGTTGATCTCATCAAACTGACTGTCTGCGTGTTCTTTATTCTGTTGTAGCTCAGTCTTTGTGATTTCCAGTTTGTCATTTTCCTCTTTTATATCTCGTATCACTTGTTCTAATATGTCACTTTGTTTCAGGATGTCAGACCTCATCAGCTCCATTTCCAGTTTCTCTTTGTTTATCATCTCACTCTCTCTATCCAGATCCTCTCTGTCTTTTTTCAGCTCTGACTTCAATTTGTAAAGATCTTGTTTGTCCAACTCAAACTTCTGCTTCCATTGATTTTCAACGTCTTCTCTCTGGATGACCATGTCTGACAGTATACCTATCAGACTTTTCTTTTCTCTCTCTAACAGCTCACTGTATCCAGCCAGGTTCTCTTTCTGTACCTCTAGAGCTGTAAGCTTTTGTTCCAATACAGTGTACATCATTAGTATATCTTGATTGTTTTGTTTTAATCTTTCCATTTTGTTTTTCAGGTCTTCACTCATCTTTTCATTTAGCTGTTGTATTTTTTCCCTCAGATTTTCTAGTGATTTTATTTCATTCAAGAGTTGATCTTCTCTTATTTTCAGGTCAGACCTTTCTCTTTCCATTCTTTCCTTTTCATTCTCGAGCCTTCGTCTGTCCATGTCATTACTACTCTTCATCTGATTGAGTTGTTCTCTCTCTCCACTGATGGTGTTCATGGCAGCTTCAATCTCTTCTTTCTTCCTGTTGAGATCCTTCCTCAAAAGTTCCAGTTCCTTTCTTTCTACCAGTACACTGTTCTTACTGGTTTCCAGTTCTTGTGTTTGTCTTTTGAACTCTTCTTCCTTGAGTTGTTGTTCTTCTTGTTTTAAGGTAATCATGTTCATGACATTGTCAAGTTTATCTCTTTCCGTCTGAAGCTGAAGGGTCAGATCTTTAATGTTGATTTTCTCTCTGTTGATCTCATCAAACTGACTGTCTGCGTGTTCTTTATTCTGTTGTAGCTCAGTCTTTGTGATTTCCAGTTTGTCATTTTCCTCTTTTATATCTCGTATCACTTGTTCTAATATGTCACTTTGTTTCAGGATGTCAGACCTCATCAGCTCCATTTCCAGTTTCTCTTTGTTTATCATCTCACTCTCTCTATCCAGATCCTCTCTGTCTTTTTTCAGCTCTGACTTCAATTTGTAAAGATCTTGTTTGTCCAACTCAAACTTCTGCTTCCATTGATTTTCAACGTCTTCTCTCTGGATGACCATGTCTGACAGTATACCTATCAGACTTTTCTTTTCTCTCTCTAACAGCTCACTGTATCCAGCCAGGTTCTCTTTCTGTACCTCTAGAGCTGTAAGTTTTTGTTCCAATACAGTGTACATCATTAGTATATCTTGATTGTTTTGTTTTAATCTTTCCATTTTGTTTTTCAGGTCTTCACTCATCTTTTCATTTAGCTGTTGTATTTTTTCCCTCAGATTTTCTAGTGATTTTATTTCATTCAAGAGTTGATCTTCTCTTATTTTCAGGTCAGACCTTTCTCTTTCCATTCTTTCCTTTTCATTCTCGAGCCTTCGTCTGTCCATGTCATTACTACTCTTCATCTGATTGAGTTGTTCTCTCTCTCCACTGATGGTGTTCATGGCAGCTTCAATCTCTTCTTTCTTCCTGTTGAGATCCTTCCTCAAAAGTTCCAGTTCCTTTCTTTCTACCAGTACACTGTTCTTACTGGTTTCCAGTTCTTGTGTTTGTCTTTTGAACTCTTCTTCCTTGAGTTGTTGTTCTTCTTGTTTTAAGGTAATCATGTTCATGACATTGTCAAGTTTATCTCTTTCCGTCTGAAGCTGAAGGGTCAGATCTTTAATGTTGATTTTCTCTCTGTTGATCTCATCAAACTGACTGTCTGCGTGTTCTTTATTCTGTTGTAGCTCAGTCTTTGTGATTTCCAGTTTGTCATTTTCCTCTTTTATATCTCGTATCACTTGTTCTAATATGTCACTTTGTTTCAGGATGTCAGACCTCATCAGCTCCATTTCCAGTTTCTCTTTGTTTATCATCTCACTCTCTCTATCCAGATCCTCTCTGTCTTTTTTCAGCTCTGACTTCAATTTGTAAAGATCTTGTTTGTCCAACTCAAACTTCTGCTTCCATTGATTTTCAACGTCTTCTCTCTGGATGACCATGTCTGACAGTATACCTATCAGACTTTTCTTTTCTCTCTCTAACAGCTCACTGTATCCAGCCAGGTTCTCTTTCTGTACCTCTAGAGCTGTAAGTTTTTGTTCCAATACAGTGTACATCATTAGTATATCTTGATTGTTTTGTTTTAATCTTTCCATTTTGTTTTTCAGGTCTTCACTCATCTTTTCATTTAGCTGTTGTATTTTTTCCCTCAGATTTTCTAGTGATTTTATTTCATTCAAGAGTTGATCTTCTCTTATTTTCAGGTCAGACCTTTCTCTTTCCATTCTTTCCTTTTCATTCTCGAGCCTTCGTCTGTCCATGTCATTACTACTCTTCATCTGATTGAGTTGTTCTCTCTCTCCACTGATGGTGTTCATGGCAGCTTCAATCTCTTCTTTCTTCCTGTTGAGATCCTTCCTCAAAAGTTCCAGTTCCTTTCTTTCTACCAGTACACTGTTCTTACTGGTTTCCAGTTCTTGTGTTTGTCTTTTGAACTCTTCTTCCTTGAGTTGTTGTTCTTCTTGTTTTAAGGTAATCATGTTCATGACATTGTCAAGTTTATCTCTTTCCGTCTGAAGCTGAAGGGTCAGATCTTTAATGTTGGTTTTCTCTCTGTTGATCTTATCAAACTGACTGTCAGCATGTTCTTTCTTCTGTTGTAGCTCAGTCTTTGTGATTTCCAGTTTGTCATTTTCCTCTTTTATATCTTGTATCACTTGTTCTAATATGTCACTTTGTTTCAGGATGTCAGACCTCATCAGCTCCATTTCCAGTTTCTCTTTGTTCATCATCTCACTTTCTCTATCCAGATTCTCTCTGTCTTGCTTCTGCCCTCCCTTTAGTTCTATAAGATGTGTCTTTTCCAACTCAGCCTCTTGTTTCAGTCGATTGGCCATTTCTTGTCTTTGCATGACGATTTCTGAAAACATACTCTTCCACCCTTCTTTTTCTCTCTCTAATATGTCAGTGTAAGATGACATATTTTCCTTCAGTTTATCCAGAGCCTCATGCTTTTTCTCCAAAACACTCAACAGTTTCAGTAAGTCTTCATTGTTTTGTTCCAGTCTCATGATTTTGTTTTTCACGTCTTCACTCATTCTTTCATTCAGCTGTTGCAGTTTTCCCCTCAGATTTTCTAGTGATTTTATTTCATTCAAGAGTTGATCTTCTCTTATTTTCAGGTCAGACCTTTCTCTTTCCATTCTTTCCTTTTCATTCTCGAGCCTTCGTCTGTCCATGTCATTACTACTCTTCATCTGATTGAGTTGTTCTCTCTCTCCACTGATGGTGTTCATGGCAGCTTCAATCTCTTCTTTCTTCCTGTTGAGATCCTTCCTCAAAAGTTCCAGTTCCTTTCTTTCTACCAGTACACTGTTCTTACTGGTTTCCAGTTCTTGTGTTTGTCTTTTGAACTCTTCTTCTTTGAGTTGTTGTTCTTCTTGTTTTAAGGTAATCATGTTCATGACATTGTCAAGTTTATCTCTTTCCGTCTGAAGCTGAAGGGTCAGATCTTTAATGTTGATTTTCTCTCTGTTGATCTTATCAAACTGACTGTCAGCATGTTCTTTCTTCTGTTGTAGCTCAGTCTTTGTGATTTCCAGTTTGTCATTTTCCTCTTTTATATCTTGTATCACTTGTTCTAATATGTCACTTTGTTTCAGGATGTCAGACCTCATCAGCTCCATTTCCAGTTTCTCTTTGTTCATCATCTCACTTTCTCTATCCAGATTCTCTCTGTCTTGCTTCTGCCCTCCCTTTAGTTCTATAAGATGTGTCTTTTCCAACTCAGCCTCTTGTTTCAGTCGATTGGCCATTTCTTGTCTTTGCATGACGATTTCTGAAAACATACTCTTCCACCCTTCTTTTTCTCTCTCTAATATGTCAGTGTAAGATGACATATTTTCCTTCAGTTTATCCAGAGCCTCATGCTTTTTCTCCAAAACACTCAACAGTTTCAGTAAGTCTTCATTGTTTTGTTCCAGTCTCATGATTTTGTTTTTCACGTCTTCACTCATTCTTTCATTCAGCTGTTGCAGTTTTCCCCTCAGCTTTTCTAGTGATTTTATTTCATTCAAGAGTTGATCTTCTCTTATTTTCAGGTCAGACCTTTCTCTTTCCATTCTTTTCTTTTCATTCTCGAGCCTTCGTCTGTCCATGTCATTACTACTCTTCATCTGATTGAGTTGTTCTCTCTCTCCACTGATGGTGTTCATGGCAGCTTCAATCTCTTCTTTCTTCCTGTTGAGATCCTTCCTCAAAAGTTCCAGTTCCTTTCTTTCTACCAGTACACTGTTCTTACTGGTTTCCAGTTCTTGTGTTTGTCTTTTGAACTCTTCTTCTTTGAGTTGTTGTTCTTCTTGTTTTAAGGTAATCATGTTCATGACATTGTCAAGTTTATCTCTTTCCGTCTGAAGCTGAAGGGTCAGATCTTTAATGTTGATTTTCTCTCTGTTGATCTTATCAAACTGACTGTCAGCATGTTCTTTCTTCTGTTGTAGCTCAGTCTTTGTGATTTCCAGTTTGTCACTTTCCTCTTTTATATCTTGTATCACTTGTTCTAATATGTCACTTTCTTTCAGGATGTCAGACCTCATCAGCTCCATTTCCAGTTTCTCTTTGTTCATCATCTCACTCTCTCTATCCAGATCCTCTCTGTCTTTCTTCAGCTCTGACTTCAATTTGTAAAGATCTTGTTTGTCCAACTCAAACTTCTGCTTCCATTGATTTTCAACGTCTTCTCTCTGGATAACCATGTCTGACAGTATACCTATCAGACTTTTCTTTTCTCTCTCTAACAGCTCACTATATCCAGCCAGGTTCTCTTTCTGTACCTCTAGAGCTGTAAGCTTTTGTTCCAATACAGTGTACATCATTAGTATATCTTGATTGTTTTGTTTTAATCTTTCCATTTTGTTTTTCAGGTCTTCACTCATCTTTTCATTTAGCTGTTGTATTTTTTCCCTCAGATTTTCTAGTGATTTTATTTCATTCAAGAGTTGATCTTCTCTTATTTTCAGGTCAGACCTTTCTCTTTCCATTCTTTCCTTTTCATTCTCGAGCCTTCGTCTGTCCATGTCATTACTACTCTTCATCTGATTGAGTTGTTCTCTCTCTCCACTGATGGTGTTCATGGCAGCTTCAATCTCTTCTTTCTTCCTGTTGAGATCCTTCCTCAAAAGTTCCAGTTCCTTTCTTTCTACCAGTACACTGTTCTTACTGGTTTCCAGTTCTTGTGTTTGTCTTTTGAACTCTTCTTCCTTGAGTTGTTGTTCTTCTTGTTTTAAGGTAATCATGTTCATGACATTGTCAAGTTTATCTCTTTCCGTCTGAAGCTGAAGGGTCAGATCTTTAATGTTGATTTTCTCTCTGTTGATCTCATCAAACTGACTGTCTGCGTGTTCTTTATTCTGTTGTAGCTCAGTCTTTGTGATTTCCAGTTTGTCATTTTCCTCTTTTATATCTCGTATCACTTGTTCTAATATGTCACTTTGTTTCAGGATGTCAGACCTCATCAGCTCCATTTCCAGTTTCTCTTTGTTTATCATCTCACTCTCTCTATCCAGATCCTCTCTGTCTTTCTTCAGCTCTGACTTCAATTTGTAAAGATCTTGTTTGTCCAACTCAAACTTCTGCTTCCATTGATTTTCAACGTCTTCTCTCTGGATGACCATGTCTGACAGTATACCTATCAGACTTTTCTTTTCTCTCTCTAACAGCTCACTGTATCCAGCCAGGTTCTCTTTCTGTACCTCTAGAGCTGTAAGCTTTTGTTCCAATACAGTGTACATCATTAGTATATCTTGATTGTTTTGTTTTAATCTTTCCATTTTGTTTTTCAGGTCTTCACTCATCTTTTCATTTAGCTGTTGTATTTTTTCCCTCAGATTTTCTAGTGATTTTATTTCATTCAAGAGTTGATCTTCTCTTATTTTCAGGTCAGACCTTTCTCTTTCCATTCTTTCCTTTTCATTCTCGAGCCTTCGTCTGTCCATGTCATTACTACTCTTCATCTGATTGAGTTGTTCTCTCTCTCCACTGATGGTGTTCATGGCAGCTTCAATCTCTTCTTTCTTCCTGTTGAGATCCTTCCTCAAAAGTTCCAGTTCCTTTCTTTCTACCAGTACACTGTTCTTACTGGTTTCCAGTTCTTGTGTTTGTCTTTTGAACTCTTCTTCCTTGAGTTGTTGTTCTTCTTGTTTTAAGGTAATCATGTTCATGACATTGTCAAGTTTATCTCTTTCCGTCTGAAGCTGAAGGGTCAGATCTTTAATGTTGGTTTTCTCTCTGTTGATCTTATCAAACTGACTGTCAGCATGTTCTTTCTTCTGTTGTAGCTCAGTCTTTGTGATTTCCAGTTTGTCATTTTCCTCTTTTATATCTTGTATCACTTGTTCTAATATGTCACTTTGTTTCAGGATGTCAGACCTCATCAGCTCCATTTCCAGTTTCTCTTTGTTCATCATCTCACTTTCTCTATCCAGATTCTCTCTGTCTTGCTTCTGCCCTCCCTTTAGTTCTATAAGATGTGTCTTTTCCAACTCAGCCTCTTGTTTCAGTCGATTGGCCATTTCTTGTCTTTGCATGACGATTTCTGAAAACATACTCTTCCACCCTTCTTTTTCTCTCTCTAATATGTCAGTGTAAGATGACATATTTTCCTTCAGTTTATCCAGAGCCTCATGCTTTTTCTCCAAAACACTCAACAGTTTCAGTAAGTCTTCATTGTTTTGTTCCAGTCTCATGATTTTGTTTTTCACGTCTTCACTCATTCTTTCATTCAGCTGTTGCAGTTTTCCCCTCAGCTTTTCTAGTGATTTTATTTCATTCAAGAGTTGATCTTCTCTTATTTTCAGGTCAGACCTTTCTCTTTCCATTCTTTCCTTTTCATTCTCGAGCCTTCGTCTGTCCATGTCATTACTACTCTTCATCTGATTGAGTTGTTCTCTCTCTCCACTGATGGTGTTCATGGCAGCTTCAATCTCTTCTTTCTTCCTGTTGAGATCCATCCTCAAAAGTTCCAGTTCCTTTCTTTCTACCAGTACACTGTTCTTACTGGTTTCCAGTTCTTGTGTTTGTCTTTTGAACTCTTCTTCCTTGAGTTGTTGTTCTTCTTGTTTTAAGGTAATCATGTTCATGACATTGTCAAGTTTATCTCTTTCCGTCTGAAGCTGAAGGGTCAGATCTTTAATGTTGATTTTCTCTCTGTTGATCTCATCAAACTGACTGTCTGCGTGTTCTTTATTCTGTTGTAGCTCAGTCTTTGTGATTTCCAGTTTGTCATTTTCCTCTTTTATATCTTGTATCACTTGTTCTAATATGTCACTTTGTTTCAGGATGTCAGACCTCATCAGCTCCATTTCCAGTTTCTCTTTGTTCATCATCTCACTCTCTCTATTCAGATCCTCTCTGTCTTTCTTCAGCTCTGACTTCAATTTGTAAAGATCTTGTTTGTCCAACTCAAACTTCTGCTTCCATTGATTTTCAACGTCTTCTCTCTGGATGACCATGTCTGACAGTATACCTATCAGACTTTTCTTTTCTCTCTCTAACAGCTCACTGTATCCAGCCAGGTTCTCTTTCTGTACCTCTAGAGCTGTAAGCTTTTGTTCCAATACAGTGTACATCATTAGTATATCTTGATTGTTTTGTTTTAATCTTTCCATTTTGTTTTTCAGGTCTTCACTCATCTTTTCATTTAGCTGTTGTATTTTTTCCCTCAGATTTTCTAGTGATTTTATTTCATTCAAGAGTTGATCTTCTCTTATTTTCAGGTCAGACCTTTCTCTTTCCATTCTTTCCTTTTCATTCTCGAGCCTTCGTCTGTCCATGTCATTACTACTCTTCATCTGATTGAGTTGTTCTCTCTCTCCACTGATGGTGTTCATGGCAGCTTCAATCTCTTCTTTCTTCCTGTTGAGATCCTTCCTCAAAAGTTCCAGTTCCTTTCTTTCTACCAGTACACTGTTCTTACTGGTTTCCAGTTCTTGTGTTTGTCTTTTGAACTCTTCTTCCTTGAGTTGTTGTTCTTCTTGTTTTAAGGTAATCATGTTCATGACATTGTCAAGTTTATCTCTTTCCGTCTGAAGCTGAAGGGTCAGATCTTTAATGTTGGTTTTCTCTCTGTTGATCTTATCAAACTGACTGTCAGCATGTTCTTTCTTCTGTTGTAGCTCAGTCTTTGTGATTTCCAGTTTGTCATTTTCCTCTTTTATATCTTGTATCACTTGTTCTAATATGTCACTTTGTTTCAGGATGTCAGACCTCATCAGCTCCATTTCCAGTTTCTCTTTGTTCATCATCTCACTTTCTCTATCCAGATTCTCTCTGTCTTGCTTCTGCCCTCCCTTTAGTTCTATAAGATGTGTCTTTTCCAACTCAGCCTCTTGTTTCAGTCGATTGGCCATTTCTTGTCTTTGCATGACGATTTCTGAAAACATACTCTTCCACCCTTCTTTTTCTCTCTCTAATATGTCAGTGTAAGATGACATATTTTCCTTCAGTTTATCCAGAGCCTCATGCTTTTTCTCCAAAACACTCAACAGTTTCAGTAAGTCTTCATTGTTTTGTTCCAGTCTCATGATTTTGTTTTTCACGTCTTCACTCATTCTTTCATTCAGCTGTTGCAGTTTTCCCCTCAGCTTTTCTAGTGATTTTATTTCATTCAAGAGTTGATCTTCTCTTATTTTCAGGTCAGACCTTTCTCTTTCCATTCTTTCCTTTTCATTCTCGAGCCTTCGTCTGTCCATGTCATTACTACTCTTCATCTGATTGAGTTGTTCTCTCTCTCCACTGATGGTGTTCATGGCAGCTTCAATCTCTTCTTTCTTCCTGTTGAGATCCTTCCTCAAAAGTTCCAGTTCCTTTCTTTCTACCAGTACACTGTTCTTACTGGTTTCCAGTTCTTGTGTTTGTCTTTTGAACTCTTCTTCTTTGAGTTGTTGTTCTTCTTGTTTTAAGGTAATCATGTTCATGACATTGTCAAGTTTATCTCTTTCCGTCTGAAGCTGAAGGGTCAGATCTTTAATGTTGATTTTCTCTCTGTTGATCTTATCAAACTGACTGTCAGCATGTTCTTTCTTCTGTTGTAGCTCAGTCTTTGTGATTTCCAGTTTGTCACTTTCCTCTTTTATATCTTGTATCACTTGTTCTAATATGTCACTTTCTTTCAGGATGTCAGACCTCATCAGCTCCATTTCCAGTTTCTCTTTGTTCATCATCTCACTCTCTCTATCCAGATCCTCTCTGTCTTTCTTCAGCTCTGACTTCAATTTGTAAAGATCTTGTTTGTCCAACTCAAACTTCTGCTTCCATTGATTTTCAACGTCTTCTCTCTGGATAACCATGTCTGACAGTATACCTATCAGACTTTTCTTTTCTCTCTCTAACAGCTCACTATATCCAGCCAGGTTCTCTTTCTGTACCTCTAGAGCTGTAAGCTTTTGTTCCAATACAGTGTACATCATTAGTATATCTTGATTGTTTTGTTTTAATCTTTCCATTTTGTTTTTCAGGTCTTCACTCATCTTTTCATTTAGCTGTTGTATTTTTTCCCTCAGATTTTCTAGTGATTTTATTTCATTCAAGAGTTGATCTTCTCTTATTTTCAGGTCAGACCTTTCTCTTTCCATTCTTTCCTTTTCATTCTCGAGCCTTCGTCTGTCCATGTCATTACTACTCTTCATCTGATTGAGTTGTTCTCTCTCTCCACTGATGGTGTTCATGGCAGCTTCAATCTCTTCTTTCTTCCTGTTGAGATCCTTCCTCAAAAGTTCCAGTTCCTTTCTTTCTACCAGTACACTGTTCTTACTGGTTTCCAGTTCTTGTGTTTGTCTTTTGAACTCTTCTTCCTTGAGTTGTTGTTCTTCTTGTTTTAAGGTAATCATGTTCATGACATTGTCAAGTTTATCTCTTTCCGTCTGAAGCTGAAGGGTCAGATCTTTAATGTTGATTTTCTCTCTGTTGATCTCATCAAACTGACTGTCTGCGTGTTCTTTATTCTGTTGTAGCTCAGTCTTTGTGATTTCCAGTTTGTCATTTTCCTCTTTTATATCTTGTATCACTTGTTCTAATATGTCACTTTGTTTCAGGATGTCAGACCTCATCAGCTCCATTTCCAGTTTCTCTTTGTTCATCATCTCACTCTCTCTATTCAGATCCTCTCTGTCTTTCTTCAGCTCTGACTTCAATTTGTAAAGATCTTGTTTGTCCAACTCAAACTTCTGCTTCCATTGATTTTCAACGTCTTCTCTCTGGATGACCATGTCTGACAGTATACCTATCAGACTTTTCTTTTCTCTCTCTAACAGCTCACTGTATCCAGCCAGGTTCTCTTTCTGTACCTCTAGAGCTGTAAGCTTTTGTTCCAATACAGTGTACATCATTAGTATATCTTGATTGTTTTGTTTTAATCTTTCCATTTTGTTTTTCAGGTCTTCACTCATCTTTTCATTTAGCTGTTGTATTTTTTCCCTCAGATTTTCTAGTGATTTTATTTCATTCAAGAGTTGATCTTCTCTTATTTTCAGGTCAGACCTTTCTCTTTCCATTCTTTCCTTTTCATTCTCGAGCCTTCGTCTGTCCATGTCATTACTACTCTTCATCTGATTGAGTTGTTCTCTCTCTCCACTGATGGTGTTCATGGCAGCTTCAATCTCTTCTTTCTTCCTGTTGAGATCCTTCCTCAAAAGTTCCAGTTCCTTTCTTTCTACCAGTACACTGTTCTTACTGGTTTCCAGTTCTTGTGTTTGTCTTTTGAACTCTTCTTCCTTGAGTTGTTGTTCTTCTTGTTTTAAGGTAATCATGTTCATGACATTGTCAAGTTTATCTCTTTCCGTCTGAAGCTGAAGGGTCAGATCTTTAATGTTGATTTTCTCTCTGTTGATCTCATCAAACTGACTGTCTGCGTGTTCTTTATTCTGTTGTAGCTCAGTCTTTGTGATTTCCAGTTTGTCATTTTCCTCTTTTATATCTTGTATCACTTGTTCTAATATGTCACTTTGTTTCAGGATGTCAGACCTCATCAGCTCCATTTCCATTTTCTCTTTGTTCATCATCTCACTTTCTCTATCCAGATTATCTCTGTCTTGCTTCTGCCCTCCCTTTAGTTCTATAAGATGTGTCTTTTCCAACTCAGCCTCTTGTTTCAGTCGATTGGCCATTTCTTGTCTTTGCATGACGATTTCTGAAAACATACTCTTCCACCCTTCTTTTTCTCTCTCTAATATGTCAGTGTAAGATGACATATTTTCCTTCAGTTTATCCAGAGCCTCATGCTTTTTCTCCAAAACACTCAACAGTTTCAGTAAGTCTTCATTGTTTTGTTCCAGTCTCATGATTTTGTTTTTCACGTCTTCACTCATTCTTTCATTCAGCTGTTGCAGTTTTCCCCTCAGATTTTCTAGTGATTTTATTTCATTCAAGAGTTGATCTTCTCTTATTTTCAGGTCAGACCTTTCTCTTTCCATTCTTTCCTTTTCATTCTCGAGCCTTCGTCTGTCCATGTCATTACTACTCTTCATCTGATTGAGTTGTTCTCTCTCTCCACTGATGGTGTTCATGGCAGCTTCAATCTCTTCTTTCTTCCTGTTGAGATCCGTCCTCAAAAGTTCCAGTTCCTTTCTTTCTACCAGTACACTGTTCTTACTGGTTTCCAGTTCTTGTGTTTGTCTTTTGAACTCTTCTTCCTTGAGTTGTTGTTCTTCTTGTTTTAAGGTAATCATGTTCATGACATTGTCAAGTTTATCTCTTTCCGGCTGAAGCTGAAGGGTCAGATCTTTAATGTTGATTTTCTCTCTGTTGATCTCATCAAACTGACTGTCTGCGTGTTCTTTATTCTGTTGTAGCTCAGTCTTTGTGATTTCCAGTTTGTCATTTTCCTCTTTTATATCTTGTATCACTTGTTCTAATATGTCACTTTGTTTCAGGATGTCAGACCTCATCAGCTCCATTTCCAGTTTCTCTTTGTTCATCATCTCACTCTCTCTATTCAGATCCTCTCTGTCTTTCTTCAGCTCTGACTTCAATTTGTAAAGATCTTGTTTGTCCAACTCAAACTTCTGCTTCCATTGATTTTCAACGTCTTCTCTCTGGATGACCATGTCTGACAGTATACCTATCAGACTTTTCTTTTCTCTCTCTAACAGCTCACTGTATCCAGCCAGGTTCTCTTTCTGTACCTCTAGAGCTGTAAGCTTTTGTTCCAATACAGTGTACATCATTAGTATATCTTGATTGTTTTGTTTTAATCTTTCCATTTTGTTTTTCAGGTCTTCACTCATCTTTTCATTTAGCTGTTGTATTTTTTCCCTCAGAGTTTTTAGTGATTGAATTTCATTCAAGAGTTGATCTTCTCTTATTTTCAGGTCAGACCTTTCTCTTTCCATTCTTTCCTTTTCATTCTCGAGCCTTCGTCTGTCCATGTCATTACTACTCTTCATCTGATTGAGTTGTTCTCTCTCTCCACTGATGGTGTTCATGGCAGCTTCAATCTCTTCTTTCTTCCTGTTGAGATCCTTCCTCAAAAGTTCCAGTTCCTTTCTTTCTACCAGTACACTGTTCTTACTGGTTTCCAGTTCTTGTGTTTGTCTTTTGAACTCTTCTTCCTTGAGTTGTTGTTCTTCTTGTTTTAAGGTAATCATGTTCATGACATTGTCAAGTTTATCTCTTTCCGTCTGAAGCTGAAGGGTCAGATCTTTAATGTTGGTTTTCTCTCTGTTGATCTTATCAAACTGACTGTCAGCATGTTCTTTCTTCTGTTGTAGCTCAGTCTTTGTGATTTCCAGTTTGTCATTTTCCTCTTTTATATCTTGTATCACTTGTTCTAATATGTCACTTTTTTTCAGGATGTCAGACCTCATCAGCTCCATTTCCAGTTTCTCTTTGTTCATCATCTCACTTTCTCTATCCAGATTCTCTCTGTCTTGCTTCTGCCCTCCCTTTAGTTCTATAAGATGTGTCTTTTCCAACTCAGCCTCTTGTTTCAGTCGATTGGCCATTTCTTGTCTTTGCATGACGATTTCTGAAAACATACTCTTCCACCCTTCTTTTTCTCTCTCTAATATGTAAGTGTAAGATGACATATTTTCCTTCAGTTTATCCAGAGCCTCATGCTTTTTCTCCAAAACACTCAACAGTTTCAGTAAGTCTTCATTGTTTTGTTCCAGTCTCATGATTTTGTTTTTCACGTCTTCACTCATTCTTTCATTCAGCTGTTGCAGTTTTCCCCTCAGATTTTCTAGTGATTTTATTTCATTCAAGAGTTGATCTTCTCTTATTGCCATCTCCGACCTTTCTCCTTCCATTCTTTCCTTTTCATTCTCGAGCCTTCGTCTGTCCATGTCATTACTACTCTTCATCTGATTGAGTTGTTCTCTCTCTCCATTGATGGTGTTCATGGCAGCTTCAATCTCTTCTTTCTTCCTGTTGAGATCCTTCCACAAAAGTTCCAGTTCCTTTCTTTCTACCAGTACACTGTTCTTACTGGTTTCCAGTTCTTGTGTTTGTCTTTTGAACTCTTCTTCCTTGAGTTGTTGTTCTTCTTGTTTTAAGGTAATCATGTTCATGACATTGTCAAGTTTATCTCTTTCCGTCTGAAGCTGAAGGGTCAGATCTTTAATGTTGATTTTCTCTCTGTTGATCTCATCAAACTGACTGTCTGCGTGTTCTTTATTCTGTTGTAGCTCAGTCTTTGTGATTTCCAGTTTGTCATTTTCCTCTTTTATATCTTGTATCACTTGTTCTAATATGTCACTTTGTTTCAGGATGTCAGACCTCATCAGCTCCATTTCCAGTTTCTCTTTGTTCATCATCTCACTCTCTCTATCCAGATCCTCTCTGTCTTTCTTCAGCTCTGACTTCAATTTGTAAAGATCTTGTTTGTCCAACTCAAACTTCTGCTTCCATTGATTTTCAACGTCTTCTCTCTGGATGACCATGTCTGACAGTATACCTATCAGACTTTTCTTTTCTCTCTCTAACAGCTCACTGTATCCAGCCAGGTTCTCTTTCTGTACCTCTAGAGCTGTAAGCTTTTGTTGCAATACAGTGTACATCATTAGTATATCTTGATTGTTTTGTTTTAATCTTTCCATTTTGTTTTTCAGGTCTTCACTCATCTTTTCATTTAGCTGTTGTATTTTTTCCCTCAGAGTTTTTAGTGATTGAATTTCATTCAAGAGTTGATCTTCTCTTATTTTCAGGTCAGACCTTTCTCTTTCCATTCTTTCCTTTTCATTCTCGAGCCTTCGTCTGTCCATGTCATTACTACTCTTCATCTGATTGAGTTGTTCTCTCTCTCCACTGATGGTGTTCATGGCAGCTTCAATCTCTTCTTTCTTCCTGTTGAGATCCTTCCTCAAAAGTTCCAGTTCCTTTCTTTCTACCAGTACACTGTTCTTACTGGTTTCCAGTTCTTGTGTTTGTCTTTTGAACTCTTCTTCCTTGAGTTGTTGTTCTTCTTGTTTTAAGGTAATCATGTTCATGACATTGTCAAGTTTATCTCTTTCCGTCTGAAGCTGAAGGGTCAGATCTTTAATGTTGATTTTCTCTCTGTTGATCTCATCAAACTGACTGTCTGCGTGTTCTTTATTCTGTTGTAGCTCAGTCTTTGTGATTTCCAGTTTGTCATTTTCCTCTTTTATATCTTGTATCACTTGTTCTAATATGTCACTTTGTTTCAGGATGTCAGACCTCATCAGCTCCATTTCCATTTTCTCTTTGTTCATCATCTCACTTTCTCTATCCAGATTATCTCTGTCTTGCTTCTGCCTTCCCTTTAGTTCTATAAGATGTGTCTTTTCCAACTCAGCCTCTTGTTTCAGTCGATTGGCCATTTCTTGTCTTTGCATGACGATTTCTGAAAACATACTCTTCCACCCTTCTTTTTCTCTCTCTAATATGTCAGTGTAAGATGACATATTTTCCTTCAGTTTATCCAGAGCCTCATGCTTTTTCTCCAAAACACTCAACAGTTTCAGTAAGTCTTCATTGTTTTGTTCCAGTCTCATGATTTTGTTTTTCACGTCTTCACTCATTCTTTCATTCAGCTGTTGCAGTTTTCCCCTCAGATTTTCTAGTGATTTTATTTCATTCAAGAGTTGATCTTCTCTTATTTTCAGGTCAGACCTTTCTCTTTCCATTCTTTCCTTTTCATTCTCGAGCCTTCGTCTGTCCATGTCATTACTACTCTTCATCTGATTGAGTTGTTCTCTCTCTCCACTGATGGTGTTCATGGCAGCTTCAATCTCTTCTTTCTTCCTGTTGAGATCCTTCCTCAAAAGTTCCAGTTCCTTTCTTTCTACCAGTACACTGTTCTTACTGGTTTCCAGTTCTTGTGTTTGTCTTTTGAACTCTTCTTCCTTGAGTTGTTGTTCTTCTTGTTTTAAGGTAATCATGTTCATGACATTGTCAAGTTTATCTCTTTCCGTCTGAAGCTGAAGGGTCAGATCTTTAATGTTGGTTTTCTCTCTGTTGATCTTATCAAACTGACTGTCAGCGTGTTCTTTCTTCTGTTGTAGCTCAGTCTTTGTGATTTCCAGTTTTTCATTTTCCTCTTTTATATCTTGTATCACTTGTTCTAATATGTCACTTTTTTTCAGGATGTCAGACCTCATCAGCTCCATTTCCAGTTTCTCTTTGTTCATCATCTCACTTTCTCTATCCAGATTCTCTCTGTCTTGCTTCTGCCCTCCCTTTAGTTCTATAAGATGTGTCTTTTCCAACTCAGCCTCTTGTTTCAGTCGATTGGCCATTTCTTGTCTTTGCATGACGATTTCTGAAAACATACTCTTCCACCCTTCTTTTTCTCTCTCTAATATGTCAGTGTAAGATGACATATTTTCCTTCATTTTATCCAGAGTCTCATGCTTTTTCTCCAAAACACTCAACAGTTTCAGTAAGTCTTCATTGTTTTGTTCCAGTCTCATGATTTTGTTTTTCACGTCTTCACTCATTCTTTCATTCAGCTGTTGCAGTTTTCCCCTCAGATTTTCTAGTGATTTTATTTCATTCAAGAGTTGATCTTCTCTTATTTTCAGGTCAGACCTTTCTCTTTCCATTCCTTCCTTTTCATTCTCGAGCCTTCGTCTGTCCATGTCATTACTACTCTTCATCTGATTGAGTTGTTCTCTCTCTCCACTGATGGTGTTCATGGCAGCTTCAATCTCTTCTTTCTTCCTGTTGAGATCCTTCCTCAAAAGTTCCAGTTCCTTTCTTTCTACCAGTACACTGTTCTTACTGGTTTCCAGTTCTTGTGTTTGTCTTTTGAACTCTTCTTCTTTGAGTTGTTCTTCTTGTTTTAAGGTAATCATGTTCATGACATTGTCAAGTTTATCTCTTTCCGTCTGAAGCTGAAGGGTCAGATCTTTAATGTTGATTTTCTCTCTGTTGATCTCATCAAACTGACTGTCAGCATGTTCTTTCTTCTGTTGTAGCTCAGTCTTTGTGATTTCCAGTTTGTCATTTTCCTCTTTTATATCTCGTATCACTTGTTCTAATATGTCACTTTGTTTCAGGATGTCAGACCTCATCAGCTCCATTTCCAGTTTCTCTTTGTTCATCATCTCACTCTCTCTATCCAGATCCTCTCTGTCTTTCTTCAGCTCTGACTTCAATTTGTAAAGATCTTGTTTGTCCAACTCAAACTTCTGCTTCCATTGATTTTCAACGTCTTCTCTCTGGATGACCATGTCTGACAGTATACCTATCAGACTTTTCTTTTCTCTCTCTAACAGCTCACTGTATCCAGCCAGGTTCTCTTTCTGTACCTCTAGAGCTGTAAGCTTTTGTTCCAATACAGTGTACATCATTAGTATATCTTGATTGTTTTGTTTTAATCTTTCCATTTTGTTTTTCAGGTCTTCACTCATCTTTTCATTTAGCTGTTGTATTTTTTCCCTCAGATTTTCTAGTGATTTTATTTCATTCAAGAGTTGATCTTCTCTTATTTTCAGGTCAGACCTTTCTCTTTCCATTCTTTCCTTTTCATTCTCGAGCCTTCGTCTGTCCATGTCATTACTACTCTTCATCTGATTGAGTTGTTCTCTCTCTCCACTGATGGTGTTCATGGCAGCTTCAATCTCTTCTTTCTTCCTGTTGAGATCCTTCCTCAAAAGTTCCAGTTCCTTTCTTTCTACCAGTACACTGTTCTTACTGGTTTCCAGTTCTTGTGTTTGTCTTTTGAACTCTTCTTCCTTGAGTTGTTGTTCTTCTTGTTTTAAGGTAATCATGTTCATGACATTGTCAAGTTTATCTCTTTCCGTCTGAAGCTGAAGGGTCAGATCTTTAATGTTGATTTTCTCTCTGTTGATCTTATCAAACTGACTGTCTGCGTGTTCTTTATTCTGTTGTAGCTCAGTCTTTGTGATTTCCAGTTTGTCATTTACCTCTTTTATATCTTGTATCACTTGTTCTAATATGTCACTTTGTTTCAGGATGTCAGACCTCATCAGCTCCATTTCCATTTTCTCTTTGTTCATCATCTCACTTTCTCTATCCAGATTCTCTCTGTCTTGCTTCTGCCCTCCCTTTAGTTCTATAAGATGTGTCTTTTCCAACTCAGCCTCTTGTTTCAGTCGATTGGCCATTTCTTGTCTTTGCATGACGATTTCTGAAAACATACTCTTCCACCCTTCTTTTTCTCTCTCTAATATGTCAGTGTAAGATGACATATTTTCCTTCAGTTTATCCAGAGCCTCATGCTTTTTCTCCAAAACACTCAACAGTTTCAGTAAGTCTTCATTGTTTTGTTCCAGTCTCATGATTTTGTTTTTCACGTCTTCACTCATTCTTTCATTCAGCTGTTGCAGTTTTCCCCTCAGATTTTCTAGTGATTTTATTTCATTCAAGAGTTGATCTTCTCTTATTGCCATCTCCGACCTTTCTCCTTCCATTCTTTCCTTTTCATTCTCGAGCCTTCGTCTGTCCATGTCATTACTACTCTTCATCTGATTGAGTTGTTCTCTCTCTCCATTGATGGTGTTCATGGCAGCTTCAATCTCTTCTTTCTTCCTGTTGAGATCCTTCCTCAAAAGTTCCAGTTCCTTTCTTTCTACCAGTACACTGTTCTTACTGGTTTCCAGTTCTTGTGTTTGTCTTTTGAACTCTTCTTCCTTGAGTTGTTGTTCTTCTTGTTTTAAGGTAATCATGTTCATGACATTGTCAAGTTTATCTCTTTCCGTCTGAAGCTGAAGGGTCAGATCTTTAATGTTGGTTTTCTCTCTGTTGATCTTATCAAACTGACTGTCAGCATGTTCTTTCTTCTGTTGTAGCTCAGTCTTTGTGATTTCCAGTTTGTCATTTTCCTCTTTTATATCTTGTATCACTTGTTCTAATATGTCACTTTGTTTCAGGATGTCAGACCTCATCAGCTCCATTTCCAGTTTCTCTTTGTTCATCATCTCACTTTCTCTATCCAGATTCTCTCTGTCTTGCTTCTGCCCTCCCTTTAGTTCTATAAGATGTGTCTTTTCCAACTCAGCCTCTTGTTTCAGTCGATTGGCCATTTCTTGTCTTTGCATGACGATTTCTGAAATCATACTCTTCCACCCTTCTTTTTCTCTCTCTAATATGTCAGTGTAAGATGACATATTTTCCTTCAGTTTATCCAGAGCCTCATGCTTTTTCTCCAAAACACTCAACAGTTTCAGTAAGTCTTCATTGTTTTGTTCCAGTCTCATGATTTTGTTTTTCACGTCTTCACTCATTCTTTCATTCAGCTGTTGCAGTTTTCCCCTCAGCTTTTCTAGTGATTTTATTTCATTCAAGAGTTGATCTCCTCTTATTTTCAGGTCAGACCTTTCTCTTTCCATTCTTTTCTTTTCATTCTCGAGCCTTCGTCTGTCCATGTCATTACTACTCTTCATCTGATTGAGTTGTTCTCTCTCTCCACTGATGGTGTTCATGGCAGCTTCAATCTCTTCTTTCTTCCTGTTGAGATCCTTCCTCAAAAGTTCCAGTTCCTTTCTTTCTACCAGTACACTGTTCTTACTGGTTTCCAGTTCTTGTGTTTGTCTTTTGAACTCTTCTTCTTTGAGTTGTTGTTCTTCTTGTTTTAAGGTAATCATGTTCATGACATTGTCAAGTTTATCTCTTTCCGTCTGAAGCTGAAGGGTCAGATCTTTAATGTTGATTTTCTCTCTGTTGATCTTATCAAACTGACTGTCAGCATGTTCTTTCTTCTGTTGTAGCTCAGTCTTTGTGATTTCCAGTTTGTCATTTTCCTCTTTTATATCTTGTATCACTTGTTCTAATATGTCACTTTGTTTCAGGATGTCAGACCTCATCAGCTCCATTTCCAGTTTCTCTTTGTTCATCATCTCACTCTCTCTTTCCAGATCCTCTCTGTCTTTCTTCAGCTCTGACTTCAATTTGTAAAGATCTTGTTTGTCCAACTCAAACTTCTGCTTCCATTGATTTTCAACGTCTTCTCTCTGGATGACCATGTCTGACAGTATACCTATCAGACTTTTCTTTTCTCTCTCTAACAGCTCACTGTATCCAGCCAGGTTCTCTTTCTGTACCTCTAGAGCTGTAAGCTTTTGTTCCAATACAGTGTACATCATTAGTATATCTTGATTGTTTTGTTTTAATCTTTCCATTTTGTTTTTCAGGTCTTCACTCATCTTTTCATTTAGCTGTTGTATTTTTTCCCTCAGATTTTCTAGTGATTTTATTTCATTCAAGAGTTGATCTTCTCTTATTTTCAGGTCAGACCTTTCTCTTTCCATTCTTTCCTTTTCATTCTCGAGCCTTCGTCTGTCCATGTCATTACTACTCTTCATCTGATTGAGTTGTTCTCTCTCTCCACTGATGGTGTTCATGGCAGCTTCAATCTCTTCTTTCTTCCTGTTGAGATCCTTCCTCAAAAGTTCCAGTTCCTTTCTTTCTACCAGTACACTGTTCTTACTGGTTTCCAGTTCTTGTGTTTGTCTTTTGAACTCTTCTTCCTTGAGTTGTTGTTCTTCTTGTTTTAAGGTAATCATGTTCATGACATTGTCAAGTTTATCTCTTTCCGTCTGAAGCTGAAGGGTCAGATCTTTAATGTTGATTTTCTCTCTGTTGATCTTATCAAACTGACTGTCTGCGTGTTCTTTATTCTGTTGTAGCTCAGTCTTTGTGATTTCCAGTTTGTCATTTTCCTCTTTTATATCTTGTATCACTTGTTCTAATATGTCACTTTGTTTCAGGATGTCAGACCTCATCAGCTCCATTTCCATTTTCTCTTTGTTCATCATCTCACTTTCTCTATCCAGATTCTCACTGCCTCTCTTTTCATTGACCCCATCAGACATTCTTTTTATACCTTCTACTTTTAAGACCACAATGTTCTTTGCACTTTTTTCTTTAGTTGGCTCCAGTTCTTCTCTTTTTGCCTGCTCAGTCTGTTTAAAATGCAGCATGTCATTGTCTTCTTCTTTTTGTTCGATTTCTTCTATTGCTTGAATTTCTTCATGGGTATCATCTTTTATTTTGACAGATTTAAATTCATGTTTGTTTCTCAATTGAATTGGATCTGGAATGTTTATGACTATTCCCATCCTGGACTCTTTCATTACATCTTTGCTTCTGTCATTTTTTCTTTGCATCTTCAATTTCATGATCTCCAGTTCATCCCTCTCTCTGTTAATTCTCTCAAGTCGCTGGTCGAGCTCTTTCTTTCTCTTTTGTGTCTCCCTCTTGAGGACGTCTTTTTCTCTTTTGACCTCAGCCCACATCTTTTTACTTTCCTGCTCTTTTCGAATGCCTTTTCTGATCAGCTGTTGATTTTCTCTTTTGCTGATCTCCAACTCAGTCTTCATCACTTGCATCTCTCTTCTTTCTCTTTTAACATATTCTAGTCTGATTTCAAGCTCCTGTTTTTGTTTTTGGATATCGTTCCGTATGTGGACCATTTCATCCATCTCTGCTTTTGTTTTTATTGTCATTTTTTCAAAGTCCGTCTTTAGCTGATATTTTATGCGGCTCATGTTGCCTCTGACAGTGCTGTTCTGAGCTTTTAATGCTTTGAGCCCTTCTTTTTGTTTCCCTAAATGAACATTTACATTTTCCAGAATTCCCATTTCCCTCCTAATTATTTCCAAGTGTATATACATCTTTTGTCTCCAGTTTTGAAGGTCAATAATGGAATCTGTGAATTTTGAGCTTTGGTGTATTATTTCAACTTTCTCCTTGATGCTTTTCACCTCTTGCTGTTCCAGGCTTTTTTTTTCATGTTCTCTGTTTACTTGGAAAAGAGTAGTCAGGTCTTTAATTCTCTGCTTTTCCTCAGCCAGCTCCACCTCCTGCCGTTGCAGTTTTATCCTCAACATGTCTGACTCATCCCTCTCTCTCAAGGTTTCTTCCAGTCTTTGGTCTAATTCTCTTTTTCTCTTTTTAGTCTCTCTCCTCAGTACCTCCTTTTCTCTTTGTATGTCATTCATCTTTATTTCACATTCCTCCTTTTTTTGCCTGCTTTTTCTAAATATCTGTTCACTTTCTTTTTTCTTTATTTCCAGCTCTGACTTCAGCAGTTCCATTTCTCTTATTTGTCTTTTGGTCATTCGCACTTTGTCATCAAGCTCCTGTTTCTGTCTTTCTACTCTCTCTCTTAAATGGTTCATCTCATGTATTTCTGCCTCAGCTTTTTGTCTTTCTATTCCCACATTCTCCCTCTCGACTAGAATCTGTTGTTTCAGAATATCAATCTCTTCTCTTTCAATCTTTTGTTTTACTTGCTCACTTAAGGCCTTTTTAAGTTGTTCAGTTTCACAGTTTTTCTGATCCAAACTGTCCATTGTCAGTTGTATATTCTTCTCCAGTGTCTCCTTTTCTGATTTGAGTCTTACAATTTCATTTTCCATTTCCTCCATTTCTTTACCCATTCTGTTCTTTGTCATTTTGTCCTGTTCTGTATCTGTTTCTGCTCTATCAGATTTCTTTATGTCTCCCTTCTCTCTCTCAGTACTTTCCAAGGTAGATTCTCTATCTTTTGTCTGCATGTTTTCAGTGTTACATTTTTTAAGGTGTGCTCTTTCTTGCGTTATTAAAGGATGGATGTTTTCCAGTTCTTGTTTTGTATCATGAATCTTATAGTTCAGTTCCTCCAACTGTCTCCGTTTTTCTTCGGCCTCCTTCAAAATAACCTCTATGTCTTCACTTTTCTGTCTAGTTTTAGCAGCAATTTTCTGAGCAGTGCTCTTAACTTTTGCCAATTTCTCAAACGTCTGCTCATTCACTTCAGTTTGTCTCTGCATTTTTATTTTTAAAATGTCGAATTCATCTCTCTCTCTCAACGATCTATCTAACCTCTGATCCAGTTGTCTTCTCTGCTTTTTTGCTGCAGTTCTCATTAATTTCATGTTGCTCATTTCTTCTTTCAGATGCATTTCACGTTTCCTCAATTCAGTTGTTACCAGTTTCAAAAGCTCTTGGAATTGTTTCATGTCTTGTAGCAATCCTTCAGTTTCACTGTCTTTATCCTTATGATCCCTGTTGATATTCATTTCTTCAGCCTGGTTTTCAAGTTGTAGGTTTACTATTTTTATAATTTCTTGTGTTCTATAAATCTCTGCCCTGAGTCTTTGTACATGAGCACTTCCTGTGTCCATTTTATCAGAACCTCCATCTATCTCCTCAGTATGTGTCTGTATATTATCTCCTGACACCTGACCTTGTTTTTGCTTCTGAACATCATTAATACCGTCTTGTTTCACCTTATTCCCAATCTCCTGGTTTATTGTCTTCACTTCATATTTAATTACTTCATGTTTAAAGACATTGTTGCTTTCCCAGACTGTGATTTGTAACCCATATTCAGTCTCTGGTTTTTGGCTCTGTAGGTCATTTATTTCCATAATGAGCCTTTTAATCTCTTGATTTTTTTCCTCCATGTTCCCCATAGCATACTTTATTTTCTCCCGTATCTTCTCCTCTCTCTCCTTGAGTTTGGACATCTGCTTTTCCACTTCTTCCACTTCTCTTACATTAATCACTAATTCTGTTTGATCATCATCCATTGATGTTTCTTCATTAATTTCTGTCTGCATCTGTAGGAAAACATTGTGCTCTTCCTTCATGTCCACTGCAAAAACATTGAGTTCTTCTCTCTGTTTATGCTGTAAATGCATATGCTCCTGATCTTTTATTTCTTCCCTTTGATGCTGGTTTTCTAATGTTATAGATTGTTGCAAAGACATGGACTCATTTGTACTTTCATCTTCTACTCCTTCTTTGTCTGTCTGTTTGTCTATGGTCTGAATTTCAAATGTTTGATCTTCGAGAGGGTCTTGGTCAGTTCCTTTCCATGGTTCTTGAAGTTTAGATGTTTTTCCTAAAAAAGTCTTTTTGATTGCAGATTCAGTCATTATCCATTTGCTGACCTGAGTTTTCATGGAAGTCATCTTATCCTTCACCAAAAAATATAATAAGTAATTGTAATTAGTTAGTAAAACTTAGGTC
The DNA here is from genome assembly GCA_023566125.1 of Zingel zingel. NCBI lineage: Eukaryota > Metazoa > Chordata > Actinopteri > Perciformes > Percidae > Zingel > Zingel zingel. The sequence goes on along the minus strand of CM042328.1, from coordinate 33,230,581 downwards.
AACAATCCAAATAACTCCCCTTGTCTCAATTTTGTGACATTCTTTTTCATCATTGTTTATAATAATAGTAGAGTACTTCCTTAAGTTAAAATTATGGAAAGGCAACTTAACATGTTTCTCTAATGTCCTGGAGGCCTCATGGTTGTGGTTAGGTATATTTCAGAATCTTATTTTTTTAGTATTAAAATTTATGAAAAACACATAAGAAGTCAAAAAGAGACTTAATGTATATATGTGAATGGGTCTAGTTCAGATGCATGATGTAATGAATTTAAACAATTTTGAGAGCTACTTTTAAGCTGGCTGTGCTCAAAATTCTTTTCACATTATTTTGAAACCAAATCCTCATTGTGTGGGGAAATAATAATAATATTAAAGCTGCAAGCATCGTTGGACGGGCCCTCGCGCCTCTGTGCGCGTCGAGGTTACTGGCGGACGCCGCTCCTTGTGACTGCATTTGCGCAGCACTCAGTCATCGCAAATCGTCACCAATGAAAAGGGAGCTCCCTGCTGAGTTCAATGATACCTCACACAAGACCCTATGTCGTACAGTTCATTAGCTGTGAAAGGAGGCATGGCTGACTCTTGGGGGGTGGGCCAAACCATGACCAATGAAAAAGGAAGTCTCTGCTGAGTTCAACAATACCTCACACAAAACTCTACCTTAAATGGGTCACCAGTTATGAAAGGGGCGTGGCTAACGCATAGGGGGCGGGTCAAACCATCACAATCAAAAAGGAACTCTGCTGAGTTCGACGATACCTCACACAAGACTCTACGTCATACAGTTCATTAGCTGTGAAATGGGGCGTGGCTAAAGCATAGGGGGCGGGGCAAACCATGACCAATGACAAACAAACTCTGCTAAGTTCAATGATACCTCACACAAGGGTCTACCTTAAACAGTTGAAATGTTATGAAAGGGGGCGTTGCTTAAGCATAGCGGGTGGGCCAAAGCATTATCAATGAAGAAGGAAGTCTCTGCTGAGTTCAATGATACCTCACACAATATTCTACCTTAAACGGTTCAAATGTTATGAAAGGGGCCTGTGTAAGTGGGCGTGGTTAAAATAGAGGGGGCGGCTCAGTATCAGATGTAGACCACACATTATAAGTTTCATGTAAATCAGATGATGTTTGTCATATAATGCGCATTTCCTGTTGCCAGCGGGGGGCGCTTTGACCAAAAGTAAATTTTGGCCTATAGGTGGCCTCAGGCCTAGACCCTTGTCAATCCTGAGAATTTTCGGGCAGATACGACAACGTACACTCAAGTTACGACGACTTCTTTGTTCATCGCTAAACACTCAAAATTGCCTCAACGCCACGCCCACACCGTTTGACGAAAAGTTTTTATTTTAATAACTTTTCATCTTTAAGGTGTTGAGAAGATACAGACCAAGTTTGAAGTCCATCGGATGAAATCTCTAGGAGGAGTTCGTTAAAGTATTGTGAATCCTGAAAAGTTTCGAGCCAATCGGACAATGTACACTCAAGTTACAGCCACTTCCTGTTTCGGCTGCGAAACGCACAAAACGGCCGCCCCGCCACGGCCACACCATATGACGAAAAGTTTTTCTTTTAACAACTTTTCATCTTTAACGTCTTAAGATGGCAAAGACCAAATTTGAAGTTGATCGTATGAAATCTCTAGGAGGAGTTCATTAAAGTACGACATGTGGAAATGGCCAAAATCGCACTAATTACGAACATTGAAATCAAAATGGCAGACTTCCTGTTGGGTTTAGGGTATGGCTCTAATGAAGTCTTTTGTACATCTCGACATGTTACATATGTGTTCGTGAGTCTACATTAAACGCACAGCAGGGGCTCAATTTTTCTAACTTTGTAGGGGGCGCTAGCGAGCCATTTTTTGGCGCCTATTCCCAAAACCCTTAAAATATGTAAATTTTTGCCAGACCAATTTTGGTGAGTTTTTAAATATGTTAAGCCCCTCAAAAAGCCAATTTACTTGCAGAAAATAATAATAATAATAATTCTTTCAGTTTCAATAGGGCCTTCGCCGCTGTCTGCACTCGGGCCCTAATAATAATAATTAAAGCTTCAAGCAGCGATGGACGGGCCCTCGCTCCTCTGCGTGCGTCGGCGTTACCGGCGTTTGCCGCTCCTCGCGACCGTGCATTTGCACGGGACTCAGACACCGCAAATCGTCACCAATTAAAAGGGAACTCCCTGCCGAGTTCAACGATACCTCACACAAGACTCTACATCATACAGTTTATTAGCTGTGACAGGGGGCATGGCCAAAGCATAGGAGTCGGGGCAAACCTTTACCAATTAAAAAGAAAGTCTCTGCTGAGTTCAGTGATACCTCACATAAGACTCTACCTTAAATGGTTCACCAGTTATGAAAGGGGCATGGCTTAAGCATAGAGGGCGGGTCAAACCATCACCAATTAAAAAGGAACTCTCTGCGGAGTTCAATGATACATCACACAAAGGTCTACATCAAATGGGTCATTAGTTATAAAAGGGGGCGTGGCTATATCTTAGGGGATGGGTCATACTATGACCAATAAAAAAGGAAGTCTCTGCTGAGTTAATTGAAACCTCACACAATAAGCTACCTTAAACGGTTCAAATGTTATGAAAGGGGGCGTGGTCTGAGTAAGTGGGCGTGGTTAAAGTATAGGGGGCGGCTCAGTATCACATGTAGACCACACATTATAAGTTTCATGTAAATCGGATGATGTTTTTCATATAAAGCGTATTTCCTGTTGCCAGCGGGGGGCGCTATGACCAAAAGTTAATTTTGCCCTGTAAGTGTCCTCAGGCCTGGACCCTTGTTAATTGTAACAAATTTCGGGCAGATACGACAACGTACACTCAAGTTACAACAATTTCTTTGTTCATCGCTAAGCACTCAAAATGGCTGCCACACCACGCCCACACCGTCTGACAAAAAGTTTTTCTTTTAATAACTTTTCATCTTTAAGGTGTTGGGATGGTACAGACCAAATTTCATCCGCCGGATGAATAGGAGGAGTCCGTTAAAGTATAGTACCTTGACTTTTAGGCCTACTTCCTGTTGCCACTAGGGGCGCCATGACTAAGTAAATATCGGCCTTTATTTGTCCTCAGAGTTGGACTCTTATGAATCATGAAAAGTTTCGAGCCAATTGGACATTGTACACTCAAGTTACACCCACTTCCTGTTTCGGTGGCGAAACGCACAAAATGGCCACCCCGCCACGCCCTGTGACGAATTTTTTTCTTTTAACAACTTTTCATCTTTAACGTCTTAAGATGGCACAGACCAAATTTGAAGTTGATCGGATGAAATCTCTAGGAGGAGTTCGTTAAAGTACGACATGTGGAAATGGCCAAAATCACACTAATTTCGAACATTGAAATCAAAATGGCGGACTTCCTGTTGGGTTTAGGGTATGGCTCCAATGACGTTTTCTGTGCGTCTTCACATGCTACATATGGGTACCAAGTCTCGGGAGTCTACGTTAAACGTACTGCAGGTGCTCAATTTTTGTAACTTTGTAGGGGGCGCTAGCGAGCCATTTTTGTGCGCCTATTCCCGAAACTTTTAAAATTTTCACCAGACTTGATGCGACCGCCAAATTTGGTGAGTTTTTGAATATGTTAAGCCCCTCAAAAAGGCAATTCATTTGCCGGGAAAATAATAATAATAATTCCTTCAGTTCCAATAGGGCCTTCGCCGCTGTCGGCGCTCGGGCCCTAATTAAAGCTGCAAGCAGCGTTGGACAGGCCCTCGCTCCTCTGCGCGCGTCGGGGTTACTGGCGCCGCTTGGGACCGTGCATTTGATCGGCACTCAGACACCGCAAATCATCACCAATGAAAAGGGAACTCCCTGCTGAGTTCAACGATACCTCACACAAGACTCTACGTCATACAGTTCATTAGCTGTGAAAAGGGGCGTGGCTAATTTATAGGGGGCGGATCAAACCATCACCAATTAAAAAGGAAGTCTCTGCTGATTTCAGTGATACCTCACAAGACTCTATCTTAGATGGGTCAGCATTTATGAAAGGGGGCGTGGCTTAAACATAGGGGGCAGGCCAAACCATCATCAATGAAGAAGGAAGTCTCTACTGAGTTCAATGATACCTCACACAAGACTCTACGTCACACGGTTCATTAGCTGTGAAAGGGGGCGTGGCCTAAGCATAGGGGTCAGGGCAAACCTTTACCAATGAAAAAGAAAATCTCTACTGAGTTCATTGATATCTCACATAAGACTCTACCTTAAACGGTTCAAATGTTATGAAAGGGGGCGTGGCCTGAGTTTGTGGGCGTGGTTAAAGTATAGGGGGCGGCTCAGTATCACATGTAGACCACACATAAGTTTCATGTAAATCGGATGATGTTTGTCATATAAGGCACATTTCCTGTTGCCAGCGGGGGGCAAATGTAAATTTTGGCCTTTAGGTGTCCTCAGGCCTGGACCCTTGTCAATCGTGAGAAATTTCGGGCAGATACGACAATGTACACTCAAGTTACAACGACTTCTTTGTTCATCGCTAAACACTCAAAATGGCCGCTACGCCACGCCCACATCGTCTGACGAAAAGTTTTTCTTTTAATAACTTTTCATCTTTAAGGTGTTGAGATGGTATAGACCAAGTTTGAAGTCCATCGGATGAAATCTCTAGGAGGAGTTTGTTAAAGTACGACATGTGGAAATCGCCAAAATCACACCAATTTCGAACATTGAAATCAAAATGGCGGACTTCCCGTTGGGTATAGGGTATGGCTCCAATGACGTTTTCTGTACATCTCGACATGATACATATGTGTACCAAGTTTTGTGAGTCTACGTTAAACGCACAGCAGGGGCTCAATTTTTTTAACTTTCTAGGGGGCGCTAGCGAGCCATTTTTGTGCGCCTAGTCCCGATACACTTAAGATACGTAAATTTTCACCAGACTTGATGCGACCGCCAAATTTGGTGAGTTTTTGAATATGTTAAGCCCCTCAAAAAGCCAATTAATTTGGTGTAATAATAATAATAATAATAAATAAAGCTGCAAGCAGCGATGGACGGGCCCTCGCGCCTCGGCGCGTGTCGGGGTTATCGGCAGACGCCGCTCCTTGTGACCGTTAGTTAGTTCATAAACAAACTTAACTTTATGTTAATCACGTTGACATATTGCTTATTACCAGTGTTAGGCAAGCTGAAGTTACTTGGAAAGTGTAGAGAGCTACAAGGTAACATTGCTCCACATGAAATGATGCAATACACTGAAACTAACATTAGCCCCAAATAAATGTAGCAACCTAAGCTAAAGCAATGTGACAAAAGTAGTTTACTACATCAGAGCTATTAGCTCAGGGAAATGCAGCTTGTGTGGACGCTACTGCACTAACGTTACCTAATAAATAAAAGAGCTAAGCTACTGAAAAGCTATTTGATTGAAAAAACTGCAACTCACTGCTTGCAATACAAGTTAGATTTAGCGCCTTGACGGCGTCGGCACCGGTTGCTAAAGTAGGCTACTTTTTTATTTGCCAGAAGGTGTCATAGTGACAAATGCAGGTTCAGCCGGTTAGCATGAAATCTAACTAGTTTAGCCTTGTACACTGGACCAGTGAAACCGGAAACTGACCCAACTCTAGTGGTGACAAAATATTAGTCGACTACAATTTAGGAAAAAAAAGATATATTGGAGTGTGTCAATGATCTATGCAGTGCAATCAGTGGAATGTTTAATCATGATGATTTTTATTCTTCTGCTGAGTCAAATATCAACTGTGAATGAATGAGTGGTTTATTATGAAGTGTCAGGATGTGACCAGACAAGGACAACGAAATTACGAAATTATCTGTCATCTTTGAAATGATTATAATGGTGTAAAACAATTCTGGGAAACCTGGTGAATACCTGGACCCTGGAACTGACACAGCTAAAAAAAAAAAAAGTGTATTGTAGTGGCTATTCCGTTTCAAAATGATATGCCCCAGCAATAGAAGAGCGGTTTTAACGCACCTTTGTTGTTGTTCCAGGCATGCGGTCATTGTTTGAAGATAATAATTAAACACATAGCCTACCTTTCTATAGGAAATAAATCTTTATGATCCTACGAAAACGGTGTAGGTTAATGTTGCATGTGTGTGAATCAGGGAAAATAAACAATACTGATGGTTTCTTAAATTATATCAAATAAGATGAAACAGGATGACTAGATGTGGTTAAAAAAACTGTGTTTGGTCTCAACTAAAGCTAGGACTTCCAAAAAATCCTCCACCTGTGTCTCCAACTTCCCTTTATCAATTATTCCACACCCACATGGTGGCCGATTTGCCAATCGGTGGCCTAGCTGTCAATCAAAATCAGTGGATCAGAACTATAACCAAAATATGGTAAGTCTTAAAATAATAACTATTGTTCTTTAAATAGAAACAAAAAACTGCTTTTTTGGCTCCTACACCATTGTTAATTATATTAAATACAACTGTGCTTTTCTGCTACGACTAGCTTAAATGTGTAATTACTTGTCCAAGATTAAAAAGATAAGAAAATGAGAAAAAATATTTACTTACCATGTACTTTTTGACCTCTTCCTTGTTCTGATCCATATTCATTTGGGCTTTGAGCATCTCCTCCCTGGTGTTGTCCATCTTTCGGATTTCTTCTACTTGCATCACTCTCTTCATGTCAGTGTTCACTTTATTCTTAGTGTTTGAGTCCACGTTGTCTTTCTCAAACAGGGTTTCTTCATGTTGTACCTGTTGAAGTCTTAGCTTCTGCTTATCAAATCTGTCCTCCATGTTCACCTCCAGCCTCTGCTCTGACCTCTGCTCCTCAGTCTTGTCTTGTCTTTCCTTCACATCTGGTTTAGAATGGCCAGTCTCTTCTGTCATCTTGCTGATCTCTTCCTTTTTTCTCTTGCTCATTCTTATCATTTTTGCTAGATCCTTTTTCTTTAGTTCAATCTCAGTGTTCATTATTTCCATCTCTCTTATCGCTTTCTTTGTTCTTTGTAACTTGTCATCCAGCTCCTGTATTTGCCTTTCAGTACTTTCCCTCACACATTTTAGTGAATTAATTTCTGCTTTAGCTAACTGCCTGTCTCTCTCTATGTTTTTTCTCTCACTCTGTATTTTACTTTTGATTTTTTGAATCACATCTCTTTCAGATTGGACCTCGGCTAACTTTTTCTCTAAGTTTTGTTTTCCCCTCTGCATATCAGCATTCACCTCTGTTTCCCACTCTGTTGTCTTCATGCTTACATCTGTGTTTTCTCTTTGATTTTGAGAGTCAGAGCTAATATTTTCCACTCGGCCTCTTTTTGTCTTTAGCTCCTGCTTCCCTCTCACAGTCATTTCCATTTGTTGTTCACTGTCTTCTAGCACATCCCAAAGTTTCTCCATCTCTTCCTGGAGTCTGCTGAGTTTGATCTTAACAGTGTCAAATTTATCTTCTTTCTGCATTTCTATGAATTCCATCTCTGGGGCAGCAGCTTTCTGCATTTTAACAGCTCTTTGAATATTTACTTTCATAATATGTTTGATGTGCTGAATTTGATCTCTATGTTGTGCAATGTCTTTTTTATTTCTCTGTATCTCTTGATTTATGTCTGCCATGTTGTTCTCCATTTGTTCCTTTGCCTGCTTTGCTTCAAATACTATTTTCTTATTGTTGTTAATTAGACTCAACAGACTGTCAGCCTTCAGCCTTTCCGTTATCTCCTGCTTTCTCTTTATTTGGTCCATGGGTTCTTTGGGTTCCTTACTTTCTTGTGATTTTGTCATTTCCATCTTGTGTCGCTCATTGATGAGCTCATTACGTCTTCTTTCCAGAGTTTCCCTCTCTTGGTATATTTCAGTCTGCATTTTCAGAAGTTGCATTTTTTCTTCAGCAGCTTCATTTTTATTCTCCTCGAGTTTCTCATTAACATTTTCTATCTGCGATCTCAGTCTTTTTATTAATAAGCACTGCTCATGTTTTTCAGCTGTGAGTCTGTAAATCTCTTCCTGTTTCTGCTCTGTATTTGTCTTCAGATAATCAATTTCATTTCTCTCTCTTTGTGTTCTTTCCCAAAGTTGTTCAATGTCTCCCATTACTTGATATGTCAATTGTCTTAGTCTTTTAATAGTCTCCCTTATGTTGACTTTAATTTGTTTATCTTGCTTGCTGTTTTCCATGGTCCACTTCTGTTCTGTTTGGGTCATCCTGCTGTTCTGTTGTCTTTGCTCTGTTGGTCAAGAAAATGTACAGAATATCACTTGTCACTCCACACTGCAACGTTCATATTGTGTTAAACCAGGCAAGAAAAATCCATTGTGACCGCAAATGAGATAGTGAAACAAGTACAGAGCCCATTTGAAAAAACACATTTCCAGCATGTTTATCCTCTTTAGTTGAAGCTACCTTCAACTAGCTAATTTCATAAAAAGGGCTACTCCTCAACCGTGCCTCTTCTGACATTACTATAAATACCCACCTAACCCTCTCATAGGCGTAATTTACAGGGGGATAATCAAACATATCTTCAAAGTCTGCATATTTATGCGGGGGGCACATTTTTTCAAATACGCCGCACTTTCGCCGCATAAATTGCTGATTTCCGCGCAAAAATCCGGCATGATTTCATAATCCCCGCATTTTCGTTGCAAAAAAGTCACATATATCTTAGCAGAAAGTTGAAAAATGTTGCGTTTACTTCACACAAGAGCAGCCATTTTCCCCTGTTGCCATGGGAACGTTATGAAGTGATATAATTACGCAACGTGAACATCATCGAAATGATGCAAACCCCGCGATGAAGCCATGAGGAAACCGCAGTTTTTGCAAGTTCCTGCAATTTCATCGCATAAAATTGCATAAATATCCCGCATATTCCATCGCATTTTTTAAGAAAACGTACTGCATAATCAAACTCCGCATTTTTCTGGAAGGACTGGATATTAGAAGCACTTTTCTTGTGGGCCTCCAACTGAGAGAGACAACGTAAATGTGACCTGTCTGAAAGTTGGAAGTCTTCTGGTAGCTGTGCCAAGAGAAATCTCAATCATTCCCAATCTAGCAGAGACGGAGAGCGTAGGTATATGTAAGGAGATAACATAGGCACAGGCTAATTACTGATCACTAACATGATAGTTAACATTAGGAATTACACTTAAACAGCTAATGGAAGTCCAAACTGCAACAGTAGACTAAGTCGCGTGGTTATGACAAAAACATTCACATTTTTACAAAAATGTGAGCTCTCCTGAGCGCATTCAGTAGGGCTACACAGAGAAGTGTAAAAGACCGGTCCAAATTCTGCGCTTCTTTTCCTGGAACTTGTATTTCTTTCAGAGGACTTTGTCCAATAAATCCATACTCTTAGATCCAATATTGACAGTCTTTTGTGATTTTATTAATTTTTGGTCATTTTATTGTCGTTAGCTGTGATGCTAAAGCAGTTTTAGCTTTTCCATGATGCTTTTGAAAGTTTTTGACCAATCTGAGAAGTTGCTTTCAGGGCCCGTGAAATAAAGTCGGAAAAATACATATTTTTTTTTTACAGAATAGTATGGAATTAAATGCAGTTAAATAATAGTATGATTATCAAATGGCTGAAGATCAATTTTACTAATACTGGAACAACAGATTTGATTCATTACAAATGTGGTGCAAAATGAATGATTAATGCTATTCAACTGAACTTGTTGCGATATAGAGCATGTTGTTTTGCTATGGCTCTTAAAATTAATGTGAAACAGCCTATTTGGGCATACATGTCCCAGGACGTCCCTAGATAGTTGGAGTCAACTTCCGTGTTTTTGGTACAGTTGGTTTTTACACCTGATGCAAACCGTATGGGAGAACAAATGAACTGTAATGACCACATTTTCAAGTGGACTTGGGCATGGATGTGTTCACACTTATCAAACGAGCAGGACTTTGGGGTCAACTTTAGGATCCGGGCCCAGGTTCTGATTGAAAGCCCCCTTACTGCCTTATATTCCATTATATTTTATACTTTGAATTGTCACTTCTATTTTCTTCACATAAATAAAGCTTCTTTTTAATTTGCCAGAAGGTGACATAGTGACAAATGCCAGTTCGACCGATTAGCATACAATTCAACCGGTTTAGCCTCTACACCTGACTGCACCGGTGAAAAGTGAAATCGGCCCAACTCTACCCCTAACATGGTTTTAAAGCTATTGTTATTCAGTTTTTGATCTCCAAACATCTTTAAATGCATATATTTAGATCAGGGGGGAAAAGGGGGGCTTGCTGAAACAAATATGAGATACAGTCAGGGGCGGATTGGCCATCGGGAATACCGGGAACAATCCCGAACGGCCGGTCCATTTCAGGCCGAACCGGCCGGTGGTCAATACGTTGTTTTTTTGTTTTTTTGGGGGGGGGGGTTGTACGCGACCGGTCTGTCCGGCCGTTCAGCTGCAGCGGAGCGCTGTGTCTGTGTGTGTGTGTTTCAGACCGGGCCAAACCAATACTTTCAATCTTGAGGGGGGATACGAGCGGCCCCTCCTAACTTGGACTGATCCTGACATCCAATTGGCTCAAACTTAAGGCGCCGAAAAAAAGAGTTTACTTTCAGTCAGGTTTGGATTTGTATGAATGCAACAGGGACGGACGTTAAAAGAAGAGAAAGAAATGGGTGGGGCCGAAAAAATAAGAATAAAAAAGAAAAAAATGTTGGCACATGAGGCAGCTAAATGCACCAAATTAACAGACCTTTTCCGTGAAAAGGGTGCTGTCACAGCAGCAGGAGGAGGAGAGAGGAGGAGGAGGAGAGAGGAAGAGCAGGAAGCAGACAGGTAGAGGGGCAGTGTGCAGGACTGGGTAGGCAATCATATTAGGCATATCAATCAATCAGATATTTACATATAGGATAAAATGCCAATAGTTCCACATATTAGATAATAACTTGACTGAAGCACAGATTGAATTAGAAAATGTTTTATTCTTAGTCATATTTATAACTGATGTTCTTCTCATGCATATGTAGCTGCACAATCAGTAAGCAGAGGCAGGGTCCATCACAGGGGAAGCTGAGCCAGGGAGCCAAGCTGAGAAAGTAAGGACACACACACACACACACACACACACACATCTATATTTTATGGGACTGCATTGTAGTTTTTGAGTATATGAGTGTGAGTATTTGTAACTATTTTATCACTCCAACTGACTGTGCACATGACATGCTGGTAGTTGACTTATGTTTTTGAGATTAGGTTTTGCTGACCTGGTTGTGTTCAGTGCAGTGGTGACTTGCTTATACAACCTGAGGAGGCAGGTGTCATCCTAAAGTTTCTTGAAGGTCTTCATTGTAATCTGATTATCTTTATACCATAAAAACACTATTAGAATTAAAATAACTGCAAAAAATCCTTCTGCTCGTGCACCAAGGGCACTCGCGTAAAAGGCATCTCCATCTTAAAGTCCCAGGCTGAATTTCAGTCCCAGTACGGCCCTGGATACAGTCCAAGAGTTTATTAATTTAAATTAATGAATGTATCATGAGGGGAACAGGTGCCACAGGCACATTTAAATGGTTACTTCCCCAAAAAAAGATGCAAAAGAGGAGGGAAGAGTAAATTATGCCTACATGTGTGTTTTTACATTAAATGAGAAAAGTTGATATACAGGAGAATACATATTTGAAAGCAATAAAGAATGCATGGAAACTTTACTGCATTATATTCCATTATATTTTTATATTTTCAATTGTCACCTGTGTTTTCCTTTACATAAATACATTTCCACCAAAAATTGACGCAGAAAAGGGTAAAACTATGTGCTTAACAGTTAAGTGAATTAAGGGAAATTAAGTGTTTAATGCTCAAGACCCCCCATGTGACCCCCTATGTTGAAACAAAACTTATACCTTAGGGTTGCCTGGCAAGCTGTGATTAGGCCACATGTTTTGCCATATCACCAGGGGGTGTGGAGCTAGCAACCATTGGGCTACTTAAGCACTTCTCTAACATCTGTACTACTAACCGCCCACCTATTTTTATTACCAGCCCACCCTGATGAATAATTTTTTTTATAGATTTTTTTTAATAAAAGAACGTTGAACAAAGTGACAAAAATGGCAGAAAAAGATTCAAAAACTTCAAAAAAAAAAACAACAAAACCGTAAAACCGCAAAAAAAGGTCGCAAAAAGTGACAAAAACATAGAGAAAAGCGACAAAAGTGTTGCAAAAACACCAAACATTGAAAAAAAGGTTTCAATTTTGACCCAGAAAAACAAAACATTGCATGGTCGACGGGAAGACAACACAAGGGTTAAACTTGAGTGGTGTCCTCGAGATTTTGAGTCTAATTTGTAAAGTTAATTTTAATGACTTGGTGGTTTATGTGTTTGTTTAAATTGAAGTCAGTGAGCCTGAGGACATTTTAAAATATCCACTATTGATAGCTAAAGTTAAAGTACGCCACCTAACGTTTACTAGGTTACAGACAGGTATAAGGTCTACAATTTGGCGCGTGATTGCCCTTCCACATGATTTAATATTGGTATTCCAATACAGGTGAATAGCTGTGTTATGAATAGTTGAGCCTACACTAAATGATTTGTATTAACTAGTATTTGTTATGGTGGCCCTAAAGTGCAAACCACGGCAGCAAATCTCACAACACGACAGCAAATCCCACAACGCGAGAGCAAATGCCACAACACGACAGCATTTCGCCACAAGACGACAGCATTTCGACACAAAACATTAGTAAGACTGAAACGGAAAAGTTTGTACATATTGGACATTTACAATGGATACTGTTCCTCGTCCAGATTGGTTGCACTGTCTGTAATTTACAAATGGGTCCGTGTACGTTTTGATAGTTTTTTTTTTTTCATTTGAACCAAGAAACTATCAAACAGAAATAGCATGTTTTTTGTCTTATGTTGTTTCAATTCAAAGACGAATGAATGAAAATGCAGAGCCATATTTTCGTTTTTGGTTTCTGATTTAAAAAATGAAAAACGAGAAAACCAAACTCAAAAAATGGTCTGATTTGGGTTTTTAGAAATTCCTTTTTTCTTTTCTCTGTTTTAAGAATGACATTACGAGAGGAGGGTGAGGTGACGCTGAAGTAAAATATTTCAAAATAAAAGCTATGGGTGTAGAATGGCCATTCTGTAACATCCTCTCGTAATGTCATTAATGGAGAAAACAAAAGAGGAATTTGCTGAAACAAACTATCAAAAAGTACATTGACCAATTTGTAAATTACAGACAGGGCGAGGACGAGGATCAGTGTCCAATATGTACCTACCTCTGTTTCAGTCTTACTAATGCTGTCGTGTTGTGGCAAAATGCTGTTGCGTTCTGGCGAAAAGTTGTGGCAAAATGCTGTCGTGGGATTTGCTGTTGCGTTATAATAAAGCAATAAAGCACCCGGCTACAGAGTAGCCGCCTGCAAGGGACGTTCAAAAGTAACACAGCTTAACGTGGCAGGGATCATTTCATTAGTCAACACTACACCTGGCATTATATTGGTTGGGGGACTTTGACAGGGTTGTAACACAAGAAATCCGAGAGCGCATGAGAAATCCAAGAGGAAAAGATTCACAAGTGCACAGAAGCAGTCTGAGTTTAACAAAACCTACATTGTTGTGCCATGCCTGAAATGCACTTCACTAGCATTTGTTTTATGCAAAAAATTGCATTTTCTAATCTAAATCTGTGAATGTAAAAACATCTTTTGTGATTATCTTAAATTTCCAGAGTTATTTTCCCAGAAAAGTCCATACCCTTTTATCCAAACATTTGGTTGTTGTCATGAATCCCGCTTCCAGAGTCTGTTTTCTGCCTGAGTTGCCTGTATTCTGTCCTGGGGTCTGTTTTGCCTGTTTCCTGAACGCACCCTGTCTGGTTGCCTGGCGACGAAGCAAGGCGGGAGATCTCAACTACCCACACCTGCATCTAATCATCTATCTGCACACCTGATCCTGATCATCGCCTTTTCACTTCATAAGCTCTGACCTGACATCCATTCTCTGCCGGATCGTTAGCCATGAACAGTATGTTGTGCCTGTGGATCAGCCTCAGTTTGCTAAAAGTTAGTTTTGCTGCTCAGTTATATTTGCCTGCTGTTAACTTACCTTTGTTTCCTCTGTCTGCAGTTACTCTCTCGGGATATTCACTCCACCTCTACTTTGTTGTCAGTTTCATCAGAAACAACATTGGATCTGCTCATTCCCTCCCACCTACTCACCTCCAATGTCTGCTCCGTCACCTGGATTCTCCTGCTTCCACATTTGAATCATTAAATAAATACTCACCTTTATTCTACTCACCTTGTCCTGGTCTGCTTCTGGTTCCGCCCTAGTGAATCGTGACAGAACGATCCGGCCAAAGATGAACCCAGCGGACCTGGACTCTGTTCGCCGTGCCATTTCCGAATAAGGGAATATGTTGGGACAAAACAGCACGGCGCTACAGGAAATACAGTGCCTTGCAAAAGTATTCGGCCCCCTTGAACTTTTTGACCTTTTGCCACATTTCAGGCTTCAAACATAAAGATATAAAACTGTAATTTTTTGTGAAGAATTAACAACAAGTGGGACACAATCATGAAGTGGAACGAAATTTATTGGATATTTCAAACTTTTTTTAACAGATAAAAAACTGAAAAATTGGGCGTGCAAAATGATTCAGCCCCTTTACTTTCAGTGCAGCAAACTCTCTCCAGAAGTTCAGTGAGGATCTCTGAATGATCCAATGTTGACCTAAATGACTAATGATGAAAAATAGAATCCACCTGTGTGTAATCAAGTCTCCGTATAAATGCACCTGCTCTGTGATAGTCTCAGAGGTCCGTTTAAAGAGCAGAGAGCATCATGAAGAACAAGGAACACACCAGGCAGGTCCCAGATACTGTTGTGGAGAAGTTTAAAGCCTGAATCCAATCGAATCTGTGGAAAGAACTGAAAACTGCTGTTCACAAACGCTCTCCATCCAACCTCACTGAGCTCCAGCTGTTTTGCAAGGAGGAATGGGCAAAAATTTCAGTCTCTCGATGTGCAAAACTGATAGAGACATACCCCAAGAGACTTACAGCTGTAATCGCAGCAAAAGGTGGCGCTACAAAGTATTAACTTAAGGGGGCTGAATCATTTTGCACGCCCAATTTTTTTATCTGTTAAAACAGTTTAAAATATCCAATACATTTCGTTCCACTTCATGATTGTGTCCCACTTGTTGTTGATTCTTCACAAAAAATTACAGTTTTATATCTTTATGTTTGAAGCCTGAAATGTCGCAAAAGGTCGAAAAGTTCAAGGGGGCCGAATACTTTCTCAAGGCACTGTATATAGCGTCTTCTGTTTGGAACCTTTCTGCCAGTCTGACGAGAATCCAGGCTCAGCTTAGTATACCAGCTGAGATTCCACCACCTGTTTCACCCCCACACCTGCCGCTTCTGGAGCGGTTTCATTCCGTGAGCCCAAGGTACCGACACCAGATAAGCACAAAGGGGATTTGGGAAAATGCCGTTAATTTCTCATGCAGTGTGGATTAGTTTTTGACCTGCAGCCCAACTCTTACGCCACAGACAAGGCCAGGATAGCCTTTGTAATTGAACTGCTGCGTGGAATGACAGGACACCGCATGGCGTCGTACCAGGAGTTCACGGCAGAGATGAGGAAGCTTTTTGACCATCCAGTCCGAGGTAAGGACACAGCTAAACGACGATGTTTTCTCTCCGCCAAGGAGCTTGCAGTGTAGTAGAGTTTGTAATTGAATTCAGGACATTGGCTGTGGAGAGTGGGTGGAATGAGGAGTTACTACAATTGTTTTTTTTTTTTTTTATCAGGGGTTGACTGAGCAACTTAAAGATGAACTGATTTCTTATCCTGAGCCTAGTGACTTGGACAGTTGGGTAGCGTTATCTATTCGGGTGGATAACAGATGCCGAGAGAGAAGGAGGGAGAAGCGATGGGGGTCTTCCAACCAGTCATCTACTCTGTTACCATCCAAGTCTGGGAATAGACCAGAACGAGCTGATCATTCTTCACCACACAAGATTAAAGGAGAGTTTCTGCCTTCGGATCCAGAACCCATGCAGGTGGGGCCGCATGGGTTAACCAAGGAGGAGCGCCAACGTAGACGTGAGACCAACCGCTGCCTCTACTGCGGTAACCCGGGGCATTACATCTCCGCTTGTCCCCAGCGCCCGTTAAATTGCCCGGCTCCCTAAGTTTGGGAGGACTTTTAGTGAGCCAGTTTCAGTCTTCCAATAACCCTGTCAGACCCCGTTTTCCTGCTACCCTCATGAACAATAGTCAAACTTTGGAGATACACGCTTTAGTCAATTCAGGGGCTGATGACAGTTTTATGGATGCCGACTTGGTGGAACAGCTGGGGCTTTCCAAGGAGCAGCCATTGAAGCTACCACTCTGAACGGCACTTATCACTATGAGGACTGAACCTGTTAAAATGCTACTCTCGGGAAATTATTCGGAGCTCATCTTCTTCATTCTGCTATCTCCCCATGCCCCTCTGGTTCTTGGATACCCCTGGCTGAGGGAACACAATTCCACGTTCGATTGTCTTAAGACTGCCTGTTCTCATTCTGTTCCCAGTCAGGTCATTGATTCTGCCTCCCCAGATTTGTCCCTGGTTCCTGAAACCTATCACGATTTGGGTGAAGTGTTCAGCAAGCAGAAGGCTCTGTCACTTCCTCCTCACCGACCATATGACTGTACTATGAATTTGATCCCTGGAGCTGCCTATCCCAAAGGACTCTTATACAGTATCTCTCGACCTGAACGCGAAGCCATGGAGACCTACATAAAGGAGTCTCTAGCTGCCGGTCTCATTCATCCCTCGTCATCACCCCTGGGAGCAGGATTCTTTTTTGTGAGTAAAAAGGATGGCTCTCTTCGGCCTTGTATTGATTATCGTGGTTTGAATGATATCACTGTCAAAAACAAGTACCCCATGCCCTTGATGAACTCTGCTTTTGACTCCCTACAGGCTGCTACTGTGTTCACTAAGCTTGATTTACGCAATGCTTATCATCTGGTCCATATCAGAGAGGGGGACGAGCGGTTGACTGGGTTAAATACACCTATGGGACATTTCGAGTACTAAGTGATGCCATTTGGACTGACCAATGCTCCTGCTGTGTTCCAGAGTATGGTTAATGACGTTCTGAGAGATATGATTGGTTATTTTAAAAGTTTGTTTACCTGGATGACATTCTCATTTTCTCTAAGGATCTTTCTAGCCACATCCAGCATGTCAAGCAGGTCCTGCAGCGATTATCGGCCGATATCCTTGTTAGGGAAGTTTTTAGGGTCCACGGTCTGCCCAGTGACATAGTTTCCGACCGTGGTCCTCAGTTTACCTCAGCTGTCTGGAAATCCTTTTGTTTGGCCATTGGAGCAACGGTCAGCCTCACGTCTGGATTTCACTCCCAATCTAATGGTCAGGCTGAGAGAGCCAACCAGAAAATGGAGTCCACACTTCGCTGCCTTGTCTCCTCCAATCCCACCTCTTGGGCCTCTCAGTTGCCATGGGTCGAGTACGCCCATAATACTCTCCCTACATCTGTCACTGGGATGTCTCTCTTCCAGTGCCTTTACGGCTACCAGCCCCCCTTGTTTCCATCTCAGGAAAAGGATCTCTCGGTTCCCTCTATCCAAGCCCACATACGCCGTTGCCACCGGACCTTCATCGGGCCAAAAAGGCCATCCTTAGAGTTTCTGACCAGTATCAGCTTCAGGCTAATCGTCGCTGTGTCCCAGCTTCCGCTTATGCTGTCGGAGATAAAGTCTTGTTGGCTACCTGGGAATCTTCCTTTGCGAGTTGACAGAGTCAAGGAAACTGGCGCCTAAGTTCATTGGTCCGTTTGTGGTGGAGATGGTCATTAATCCTGCTGTGGTTTGACTCAAATTGCCCAAGACGCTCAGAGTCCATCCCGCCTTTCATGTCTCCTGCCTCAAGCCTGTTCTCCTCAGTCCTCTCTTGCCCCCTCCTCCTCGTCCTCCTCCTCCTCAGATGATCAGAGGTGGTCCTGTCTAAACGGTGCGCCGCATCATGAATTCCAGACAGCGGGGTCGGGTTTCCAGTATCTCGTGGACTGGGAGGGTTATGGTCCTGAGGAGATGGATTCCTCTGCGTCAAATCCTTGATGCTGACCTTCTTCGTGACTTCTACCGCCTCTATCCTGGCGCTCCAGGTGGTCCGCCCGGTGGCATCCATCAGAGGGGGGGTACTGTCATGAATCCCATTTCCTGAGTCTGTTTTCTGCCTGAGTTGCCTGTATTCTGTCCTGGAGTCTGTTTTGCCTGTGTTTCCTGAACGCACCCTGTCTGGTTGCCTGACGACGAAGCAAGGCGGGAGATCTCAACTACCCACACCTGCATCTATTCAGCTATCTGCACATCTGGTCCTGATCATCGCCTCTTCACTTCATAAGCTCTGACCTGACATCCATTCTCTGCCGGATCGTTAGCCATGAACAGTATGTTGTGCCTGTGGATCAGCCTCAGTTTGCTAAAAGTTAGTTTTGCTGCTCAGTTATATTTGCCTGCTGTTAACTTACCTTAATTTCCTCTGTCTGCAGTTACTCTCCCGGGATATTCACTCCACCTCTGCTTGGTCGTCAGTTTTATCAGAAACAACGTTGGATCTGCTCATTCCCTCCCACCTACTCACCTCCACTGCCTGCTCCGTCACCTGGATTCTCCTGCTTCCACATTTGAATCATTAAATAAATACTCACCTTTATTCTACTCACCTTGTCCTGGTCTGCTTCTGGGTTCTGCCCCAGTAAATAGTGACAGTTGTGCCATCTCCATTACATTTCTTGTCTGTTATTAGATATCCAGAGCCCAAATAACACTCATTTACAGTGCCAGGGCTGCCTGAAGGGTCTGCCTGTGTCTGCTTGCAATACAATCACTCTACATACAAGGTACTGCTTGTATCAGGTTAGGGTTATGTATTAGCTGATTGGCAGATGACTTCTTTGGAAAAGCCCAGCTGTAAGCATTCATGCTAAACAATTGGGATGACGCTACCTTGAAGCGATGCGGAGATATCTAACATTATATAACATTATTTAAGAATTCATAATTAAGGACTTATTGTACGAAGATACTGAAGTTCCAGGCTGGATTACAAAGCTTCTGGAAGGTCTACAATCGCACAGAAGATCTCGTTGTTGACCTCCCATTCTGTTTCTTACTTCCTCTTCTTCATTGCCGTAGGATCATGCCCTGCTGCTACGGCGGATTTTCCAAAAACCCAGTAAGAAAATGGAAGAACTACAAGCAACTTCACGCCTTGCACATTGATCATCTTGTACGCTAATAAATTGTTCAAACGTATCTGGTTAATCGCAAATGAGTATGGCAAGAAAAGGCTATCCCGGTAACACTATAATACCCATCATTAATAAATGATATATTTAAAATTAATTAAACTTTAGTTAATAGTTATTTACTGTTAAACAATGAAATTATGATCTAAACTGTGTACTAATCATTAGTTATTGTATCATTAGTTTATTCTAATTTAAAATAATACGTTCATAAATTTAGATAGTTATCACTTTGTCAGTGGATAATTGTTTTGTAAACCAGCTATAAACTTTATTTGGTGGCTATAAAGTTGCAACTAAGGCTTATAGTAATTAAGTAATTACCAATGATTAATTAGTCGTTTTTAAAGCCTCAAGTAAAATTAATTTGGCCCCATTTAGTCTTTTTTGGTGTTCTATAAAAGAGATTTTTGTGCACTGATATTTATCTGAATAATGTGTATAGATGCTTTACAAAGTATTAACCATTCACAAGGTATTTTAATCATCAGTTGCAACTTCATAATATCCATCCAAATAAAGTTTATTGACAGTTTACAAATAATTTGGTAATCATTAACAAATACTTAATATAATGTATAAAATGCTATGTGTGCAACAATAAACTGTTAAAACAACACAAATTAAAGCTGCAAGCAGCGATGGACGGGCCCTCGCGCCTCTGCGCGCGTTGGGGTTCCTGGAGGATGCCGATCCTTGCAAACGTGCATTTGCGCGGCACTCAGACACCGTAAATCGTCACCAATGAAAAGGGAACTCCCTGCCGAATTCAACGATACCTCACACAAGACTCTACGTCTTACATTTCATTAGCTGTGAAAAGGGGCATGACTAAAGCATAGGGGGCGGGTCAAACCATCACCAATTAAAAAGGAACTTTCTGATGATATGATACCTCATTCAAGACTCTACCTTAGATGGGTCAGCATTTATGAACGGGGGCGTGGCTTAAATATAGGTGGCGGGCCAAACCATCACCAATGAATAAGAAAGTCTCTGCTAAGTTCACCAATATCTCACACAATGGTCAACCTTAAATGGTTCAAATGTTATGAAAGGGGGTGTGCCTTAAGCATAGGGGGCGGGCTAAACCATCACCAATGAAGAAGGAACTCTCTGATGAGTTCAATGACACCTCACACAATCCTCTACCTTAAACGGTTCAAATGTTAAGAAAGGGGGCGTGGCCTGAGTAAGTGGGCGTGGTTAAAGTGTAGGGGGCGGCTCAGTATCACATGTAGACCACACATTATAAGTTTCATGTAAATCGGATGATGTTTGTCATTTGAAGCGCATTTCCTGTTGCCAGCGGGGGGCGCTATGACCAAAAGTTAATTTTGCCATGTAAGTGTCCTCAGGCCTGGACCCTTGTTAATTGTGACAAATTTCGGGCAGATACGACAACATACACTCAAGTTACAACAATTTCTTTGTTCATTGCTAAGCACTCAAAATGGCCGCCACGCCACGCCCACACCGTCTGATGAAAAGTTTTTCTTTTAATAACTTTTCATCTTTAAGGTGTTGAGAAGATACAGACCAAGTTTGAAGTCCATCCGATGAAATCTCTAGGAGGAGTTTGTTAAAGTATAGCACCTTGACTTTTAGGCCTACTTCCTGTTACCACTAGGGGGCGCTATGACTTTAAGTAAATATCGGCCTTTATTTGTCCTCAGGGTTGGACTCTTGTGAATCATTAAAAGTTTCGAGCTAATCGGACAATGTACACTCGAGTTACATCCACTTCCTGTTTCGGCGGCGAAACGCACAAAATGACCGCCTCGCCACGGCCACGCCCTATGACGAAAAGTTTTTCTTTTAACAACTTTTCATCTTTAACGTCTTAAGATGGCACAGACCAAATTTGAAATTGATCGGATGAAATCTCTAGGAGGAGTTCGTTAAAGTACGACATGTGGAAATGGCCAAAATCACACTAATTTCGAACATTGAAATCAAAATGGCAGACTTCCTGTTGGGTTTAGGGTATGGCTCCAATGAAGTTTTTTGTACATCATGACATGTTACATATGTCTACCAAGTTTTGTGAGTCTACATTAAACGCACAGCAGGGGCTCAATTTTTCTAACTTTCTACGGGGCGCTAGCGAGCCATTTTTGTGCGCCTATTCCTGAAACCCTTAAAATACGTAAATTTTAGCCAGACTTGATGCGCCCACCAATTTTGGTGAGTTTTTGAATATGTTAAGCCCCTAAAAAAGCCAATTTACTTGCAGAAAATAATAATAATAATAATTAAAGCTGGAAGCAGCAATGGACGGGCCCTCGCGCCTCGGCGCGCGTCGGGGTTACTGGCGGACACCGCTCCTTGCGATCGTGCATTTGCGCGGCACTCAGACACCGCAAATTGACACCAATGAAAAGGGAACTCCCTGCTGAGTTCAACGATACCTCACACAAGACTCTACATCATACAGTTAATTAGCTGTGACAGGGGGCGTTGCCAAAGCATAGAGGTCGGGGCAAACCTTTATCAATTAAAAAGAAAGTCTCTGCTGAGTTCAGTGATACCTCACATAAGACTCTACCATAAACAGGTCACCAGTTATGAAAGCGGGTGTGGCTTAAGCATAAGGGGCGGGTCAAACCATCACCAATGAAGAAGGAACTCTCTGCCGAGTTCAATGATACCTCACACAAGACTCTACCTTAAATGGGTCACCAATTATGAAAGGGGGCGTGGCTTAAACATAAGGGGCGGGCCAAACCATCACCAATGAAGAAGGAAATCTCTGCTGAGTTCAATGATAACTAACAGAAGGGTCTACCTTAAACAGGTCACCATTCATGAAAGGGGCGTGGCTTAATTATTCCCGAAACCCTTAAAATACGTAAATTTTCGCCGGACTTGATGCGCCCGCCAATTTTGGTGAGTTTTTGAATATGTTAAGCCCCTCAAAAAGCCAATTTACTTGCAGAAAATAATAATAATAATAATAATAATAATAATAATAATAATAATAATTCCTTTAGTTCCAATAGGGCCTTCACTACTTTGCGTTCTTCTCTAAGCCCCGCCCTCTGTCCACTCACAACTCACCCCAACCCACACTATCTTTACTCGCTGCAGCTCTGTCCTCCTCGCTGACCTCTTCTCAGTTCTCTCATCCCTCCCTTTTTTGAGTCTTTCTCTCTCTCCCACTCCCCTTTCTCTCTCTCTGCACACCATGTATCTCCATACGCACCTTGGCTGTTTGACTCATTGCGTACTGAGAGATGTAGCGAGTGGAGGAAAATTGCATTGATCACTCTCACCTACCATCCACCCCTCAACACATTTAATTTTACAACAGTATGCTGATCTTTACAACATATACATGTATCCCTGTACCATTTTTTACAGGTTTGTCTTACCTAAATCAGCTATAAGTTTGGGTTCCTCCTGTGAAAGTATCTGGTAGAAGCTAACTTTGAATTGTGGTGTTCCTTGTTCCACAACATGAAACAGCACCCTGATTTGTTCTTGTGGCGTCAGAGCTTCGGAGATGGTTGTCAGCTGCTGTGAGTTCCAGGCTTCTATGATGGCTCTGGTTGATCTAACCCCAGCAATGAGCTGCTCCCTGAACTCCTCCAGGAAGGTTTCCACTACATTATGAATTAGGTGGTTATTTATTAGAGAATTTAACAAGCAGAAATGTGTGCCATGGTTAGTAGTAATTTGATATTACTACTACAGGAAAAAACTAAACTTTGAGGTTTTGGGCTGTTTTGCTTCCATAATATGTAATCTTTCAGATTAGTGGAAAACCTATATCCAAAATATGCATTTAGGTTTTTATTTTACTACACTTTCTCTATTTCCGTCTGTAGACTTCTCCTACATTCGTTAAAAGTTGCCATTAGATAATGCATAATTTGCATATATAAACCTAAAGATTTCAGAAAACTTGTAATACAAAAAAATAATAGTCTTAATGTCAGTAATCAACTAAGGAAGTTGAATGTTTTACCCCACACACATGTAGAGTCTTGCAGAATGTAGGGAATTTCACAATGCTGAATTTAAAAGACATTTTTTTGTCAGACACTGAGCCAGAAATCTCAACTTAAGTAGCACCTACATAGCACCAAACTTTGCTTCATTACAGCGGACTTTATTCCCGCTGTACCTGACCGGAAGCCGGAAGTAAAACGCAGTGTAAGAGTGTGGAGGGGAGAAAAGACTGACGGAGGAATTTCGTGTTATTTCGAGATAAATGTTGTACTATTTGCTTAGTTTTTTTGTTTCTTTTAGCCCCCTGGTAGCCCTTAGTCTCTAGAAAGAGCCTACATCTACGCAAATCTACGCACCTGTGCGTGGAGGACCGCACTTGTTCTACGAGTAGTAGCTAGCTAAACATTAGCTTCAAGCTAACACCAGCCCCATGGCTACCTCCACACCTTGCGAGCGCCCACCTCCCCACAGGATTTCCTCGTTGCTTGAAAATGCAAACAAAGAAATCGATGACCTTAGGGAAGAAGTTCGCCGGCTCTCCGAGGACTTGAAAACCAAAGATGCCCTGTTGACCTCCTACCTGGACGTTGCTCAAAACCAGTCGCTTCGCATCACAACTCTCTCGGCGGCACTCCAGGATACTGTAATTTGGGACACATCCGCCTGTCCACACCCATCTTCTAGTTCGACACCGACCACCAGGGCATCCTGGACTGAAGTGGTCTGTGGCCGAAAGAGAGCCTCGGATAGGGCTCCATCGCCTCCTGCCCTCAGCCTCTCCAGTCGCTTCGATGCCCTGTCGAAGCCGAATGTTCCCCCGGTAACTGCCGACGTGATTCCCCGGGCTCGCCCCGCTTCAAAGCCGACGGACCTGCAGGCGTCAACGAGGAGCACCGCTGCCTCGCAACGACAATTTCTGAGGGATGCGGTAGTCAGACGGTCCGGTGGCCTCCCCTGTCTGAACCAGCCAAATGACAACGTTCCTCAAAAACAATCTCCCACACCGGATGAAGGTAAGCAATATTCCTCTTCTTTTCCTTGTCCATCTGAATCCAATACTGGCTGTTTTGTTCCTACCACCGGCCATTCACGCCCCCCCACTCCTCGTCCGCTCTTCACCCCAACCACAATAATTATCGGCGACTCCATCACCCGGGATATACGTTTTTGTAATGCGGTCACACGCTGATTTCCTGGAGCCAAAGTTGCAGACATCCTGGCCAAAGCTGTGGACCTGATACCGTCACTCCCGACCTCTATTAAACGCATCGTGGTCCATTGCGGACATAACGACATGTCCTATCATCAGAGTGAGCGCACAAAGAAAGACTTTGGCACCCTCATTGAAGCTTTAATAAGCACTGGGAAGTCAGTTTTTATTTCGGGCCCACTTCCATCTCGAGGTCGCGGAGTAGGCCTTTTTAGCAGACTACTCATCCTCAACAACTGGCTTCAGCATACATGCAGCATTCACAAGATAGGTTTTATTGACAATTTTAATCTGTTTTGGAAACGTGACTCCCTGTTCAGCAGGGACGGGATTCATCCCAATAGACGCGGCAGCCAGGTGCTATGTGACAACTTGCGATACGCAGATTCGGACCTTAAAATTGACTATTTACACCCCGTAAAGATACGCACAGGCACACCTCCCAATCACACTCTCCCATAAGCGCTCACTCCTTTACAAATAACTGCTAACCCACAGACCAGCTATATCATTCCAGTAAGAGTCAGTAATAACATTACTCAAAGGTACAGCGCTACACGCTCCTCTGTGCACCAACGAGGTGCTATACTTAACAACCTAATTGGAATTAAAACAACCACTGCAACGATAGAACAGAATAGGAGAATCAAATGTGGACTATTAAATATCAGATCTCTGTCTTCTAAAGCATTACTGGTAAACAATTTGATATCAGATAATCAAATTGATTTATTCTGTCTTACTGAAACCTGGCTGGGCCATGAAGAACATGTTAGTCTAAATGAAGCCACTCCTCCCAGTCATATTAATACTCAAATTCCTAGAGGCTCAGGCCGAGGAGGAGGAGTTGCAGCCATATTTGACTCAAATCTGTTAATTAATCCTAAACCTAAACTAAATTATAACTCGTTTGAAAGTCTTGTTCTTAATCGTCAACATCCAACATGGAAATCATTAAAGCCAATCATATTTGTTGTTGTTTACCGAGCACCAGGCCCATATTCTGAATTTTTATCTGAATTCTCAGAGTTTTTGTCATGTATTGTCCTAAAATCAGATAAAATAATTATTGTAGGTGATTTTAATATCCATGTGGACGTTGACAGTAATAGCCTTAGTACTGCCTTCAACTCACTACTAGATTCAATTGGTTTCAGTCAGAGTGTGCATAAGGCCACACACTGTTTTAACCATACCCTCGACCTTGTGCTGTCATATGGCATCAAAATTGAAGATTTAATAGTATTTCCACAGAATTCTTTATTATCAGACCATTTTTTAATAACTTTCGAATTCTTACTACCAGACTATATGAAATTAAATAAAACCTTCTACGCTAGATGCCTATCTGACAGTGCTATAGCTAAATTTAAGGAAGATATTCCAACAGCAATTAACTCAATGTCGTGCTTCAATATAACGAAGGATCTTTGTGCTAATTTTAGTCCTTCCCGAATTGATAATTTTGTAGACAGTTCTACGACCTGCCTACGGACGACTTTAGACTCTGTTGCTCCCCTCAAAAGAAAACGATGAAGCAAAGGAAACTACCACTTTGGTATAACTCCCAAACTCGCATATTAAAACAAATCTCACGAAAACTTGAAACTAAATGGCATTCCTCCAAACTGGAAGAATCTCGTTTAGATTGGCAAGACAGTTTAAAAACCTATAGGAGGGCCCTCAGAAATGCCAGATCAGACTATTACTCATCATTAATAGAAGAAAATAAGAGCAACCCAAGGTTTCTTTTCAGCACTGTAGCCAGGCTGACAGGTAGTCACAGCTCTACTGAGCAATCTATTCCCCTAGCTCTTAGTAGTGACGACTTCATGAGTTTCTTTAATGATAAAATCATAATAATTAGGGATGGAATTCATCACCTTTTGCCCTCAACTTCTAACGGTTCACCTTTTGATACAGGAGTGCTAGAAAGAACGACAAGACCTGACATATACTTTGACTCCTTTTTTCCTATAGACCTTCAACAATTAATGATAAAGGTCTCTTCAGCAAAGCCTTCTACCTGTCTCTTAGACCCCATCCCAACGAGGCTACTTAAAGAAGCGTTACTCGTGGTGAACACTTCATTACTAGATATTATCAATATGTCTTTATTAACAGGTTATGTACCGCCGTCATTTAAAATAGCTGTGATAAAACTTCTTCTGAAAAAACCCACCCTCGATCCTGAGGTTTTAGCCAACTATAGACCTATATCGAACCTTCCCTTTCTCTCCAAGATCCTTGAGAAGGTAGTCGCTAATCAGTTATGTGACTTTCTACATAGAAATAGTCTATTTGAGGACTTTCAGTCAGGATTTAGAAAGTATCATAACACAGAGACGGCACTGGTGAAAATTACAAACAACTTTCTAACTGCTGCTGACAAAGGACTTGTCTCCATACTTGTGTTATTAGATCTTAGTGCTGCATTTGACACTATTGACCATACAATCCTTCTACAGAGACTGGAACACTTAGTTGGCATTAAAGGAATCGCACTAAGCTGGTTTAAGTCCTATTTCTCTGATCGATCTCAATTTGTTAATATCAACGATAAATCCTCCCGGCACGCTAAAGTTAGCCATGGGGTTCCTCAAGGCTCAGTGCTTGGACCAATTCTATTCTCCTTATATATGCTTCCTCTAGGCAATATTATTAGGAAACACTCAATTAACTTTCACTGTTATGCGGATGACACCCAATTATACTTATCAATCAAGCCAGACGAAACCAGTCAGTTAGCTAAACTGCAAGTGTGCATTAAAGATATAAAATCATGGATGACCAACAATTTCCTGAAGTTGAACTCGAACAAAACTGAGGTTATTGTGCTGGGCGCTAAACACCTCCAAACTTCATTATCCGAAGATATAATTACTCTGGACGGCATTGTCATGGCTTCCAGCACTACTGTCAGAAATCTAGGAGTTATTTTTGATCAGGACATATCCTTTAACGGCCACTTAAAACAAACCTCAAGAAAAGCTTTTTTTCACCTTCGTAATATTGCCAAAATTAGGAACATCCTGTCTCAAAACGATGCTGAAAAACTAGTCCATGCATTCATTACTTCCAGGCTGGACTACTGTAATTCCCTATTATCAGGATGCTCAAATAAAACTCTTAAGACTCTCCAGCTGATCCAGAATGCTGCAGCGCGTGTTCTGACAAGAACTAAGAAAAGAGATCATATTTCTCCTGTATTAGCTTCTCTGCATTGGCTTCCTGTAAAATCCAGGATTGAATTTAAAATCCTTCTCCTGACCTACAAAGCTCTAAATGGTCAAGCACCAGCATATCTTGGAGAGCTCTTAGTACCTTATTGTCCCACTAGAGCACTACGCTCCCAGAATGCAGAGTTACTTGTGGTTCCCAGAGTCTCTAAAAGTAGAATGGAGCCAGAGCCTTCAGCTACCAGGCTCCTCTCCTGTGGAACCAGCTCCCAGTCTGGGTTCAGGAGGCAGACACCGTCACCACTTTTAAGAGTAAACTTAAAACTCTCCTCTTTGATAAAGCTTATAGTTAGGAAGTTAGGAGTTGCAGCATTCACCTGGACCGGCGGGGGTGGGTGTGTAGCCTCAGTCATGGCACACCCCCATCCTATCTCTGCTTCTCTTCATAGAAAGCTTACTATATTTAGGGTATGAGGAGTTGCAGCGTGCGCCTAGACCGGCGGGGGTGGGTGTGTAGCCTCAGTCATGGCGCACCCCCATCCTATCACTGCTTCTCCCCATAGAAAGCTTACGCATACTTAGGGAGTAAGGTGTCGCAGCGTTAGTCTAGACCAGCGGGGGAAGGTGTGTAGCCACAACACAGCCTCCCTATGCGGTTATAGTTCTAGAATACTGGGGTACCTACTTTGACACACTGAGCTCCTCTCTCCTCTCTCTTTCCATCTGTGTGTATTCATGTCCCAGAAATGCTTGTTATTAACCTAGCTCCGGGGAGCTTCCCCGGAGTCCGTATGTTCTTTGTCCCCCCAGCACCATCATCTTGGATCATGAAGGCACCTACATCACAGTGGCAGCTGTCGCCGTGGTCCTGCCCTACGACCTGCTGTGCCCCATTAGACCCTGCAATGCCCGGCGTCGACTTGCTATGTCCGGCCAACGCCCTGCCATGCCCTGTTACGCCCTGCTGTGCTCTACCACACCATGAACTATTACAACTACTCTAGTCATTATCTTAATTGTGTCTTTGTTATTGCCATTGTTCATCAAACCCCCAACCGGCTTCGTCAGACACCGCCTACCAAGAGCCTGGGTCTGTCCAAGGTTTCTTCCTAAAAGGGAGTTTTTCCTTGCCACTGTCGCACTTACACATTCATGCATGCTCTTGGGGGAATCACTGGAATTGTTGGGTCCTTGAAAATTACAGAGTGTGGTCTAGACCTACACTCTATCTGTAAAGTGTCCTGAGATAATTCCTGTTATGATTTGACACTAAATAAAATTGAATTGAAATTTAATTTCGTTTCATTCCTTTCTGTATTTTGAAGGATTTTACAGAGGAGTTTGTTAATTATTCAGGCCTGATTTATGTACATTTTATACCTAAAAACATGGCGAATATAGATTTTTTTATGGCTGTTGACAGTAGCCTACTTTCTGATTTATGGAGTGATAAAAAAGAGATCCAAATTTCCCTCTGTAAAAACTTTGACTTTAATATATCAACAACATGAAACAAGCCCGGCTTTATCCAGCATTCACATTTCTGTTCTGGATGTATATAAATTAGTGCATAGCCTATTTAGTAAGAAAATGCATAATTTGCATATTTAAACATAGAATTTCAGAAAACTTGTAATACAAAATAATATTGTCAATTTATCAACTGGGGAAGTTTGATGGTGATATCTGTTAGTTCAAATATTTTATCATATTGACCTGTGGTGTCTCCCCTTAACTGTGTTCTTTCTGTTTTTAACAGTAGGTTTTTTGCTTAAAAATACATACAAAAGGCTAAGACCTAATCTTTCAAACATGCAAAAGCTGATGCATCACCCAAAGGAAACATGTTTTGCAGAACAATACTTGTTCTATTATAATAATAATACAATTGTTTGTTATAATTCCTCTTAAGAATGAGAATGCAGGAATCCCGACTGATTGGTTTTGTATCGAAGAAATTAAGTTCTTCACTTGGAGATATTGAAAAAAATGCTTCCTTGGGATGTCATACATTAGACAAATTTCTTCAAAGGTAATTAGAAACCTTTACTAAGAGAGGTCACCTACTTTACTTATTCCTTTCTTTGCCCATATCTGGAATCCTGCATCCAGCTTGCCTGGTTTAAATGAAACCAAATATGTTCAACATGTTCATATGTTCTTTTACCTCATACCATTCATAACCATGTTAAGAACTATAGAGTGAGCAGTATGTGTACTTGAGCTTAGCTGAATACAGGTACAAATGCTTTAGGGCGTAACTTTTTAATATTAATGAACGCCCGTTACATTCAACCCATTGCCAAATGAGTTGTTACAAAGCTAATTAAGACTATCAGCTCCACACATCTCTCTGGATTTCTCAGTATGACTATGTTCAGAAGATTGTGGCGCCGGTGACTTTCGCGCTCAGAAACTCAAGTGAATATAATGACCTCTTCTGAAGAGTCCATCATGTTTTTTTAATCTTCTGTGTCCTCCTTGGCTACTAGCAACTGTGTGAAGGGGCATGGGGGAGGTCATGGAAGACTTGTCGTTACTTAGAATTCCTCATGGGGGCAACAGAAACTACGCACTATAGCTTTAAAGAAGCATGACTCCATGAAGCATTTCTCATGGATGGCCAAAACGTTAGCGTGTTGCTAACGAGCGAAGTCAACTGAAATCAGCCAAAGCTGTGTAACTAAGACTGTGCAACTAAACACAACTAAGTATGATGTAAACAACCTTACTGTTGTGAAAATGTCCTCAAAACTGTGCAAAGTTCTGCAAACTCGTCCTCCTGTGTAACTGCTGCTGCGTTCGTTTAGCTGTAGCGCTTGCATTTGCCGCGGCTTTTTAAAATGGCTCTGCTGCTTCCGCATAAATCAATCTACCCTCAAAGATTTGCTCTGATTGGAACCCAACCCACAAAAAAGAGTGGTTCTGATTGGATCTCTTCTCCATTTGTCCCTCCCTAACATTTTCGTCTCATTTTTATTTGTTGACTAAAATGTCTGTTATATTTCCTCACAGTCTTCGTCATCATATCTGACTTTTTATTTAGTTTTCGTCCGTGAAAAAGGTTCTTTGATGAATATTCTTTGTCATAGTCTTCGTCAACGAAATTAACACTGGTGTGTGTACTGAACAGCACTGAAGGCTCTGTCATCTAAAGTATGGTAATAATCGTATGAATAACAGAAATTAGGTTGGTGCCGTTGACACTGAATATTTTTAGAATGTGTGTGCATTTGTAAAATAAGTTAACATGGTTTAAATTGTTCTTGATTATTAAATATTGAATCATTATATTCCACATCTTTCAAACATTCTGAGTGTTATTCAACTTTTCAAAAGACTTTGTCTTTTTCAAAAACAAGATATTCCACATATTAAAGACATTATTCATATTATACTGTTCAATGATATTTATACTTAATAAAACCATTCCCACTTTTTCAACTAAAAACAATTTAAACATGCCACACCGTTCAAACAATCTAGGTATTATTCAACTTTTCTAAGACATTCATACTATTAAACCCATTCCCACTTTTTCAACTATTCTCACTACTTTACCTTATTCTAACACAATTCAAGTCAGCAATCAGCAGTGTAGCGTCCGCCTTTCAACATACAGCATTCACACCGCAATTTCTTCAGAAATTGCATTCTCTAGTTTATTTATAGAGCCATATTTTGCACCTTAACTCCTTCCACATTTTTCAACATAGAAACTACATTCAAACATCAAAACGTTTGGCTTGATTCAGAATGGTGTGCTACTATTTTTAATATTCTTAACATTTATAATTTCCGAGATTTTTAACGTTTAGCGGACATTTTTTCCCCATTAAAGCGGATGGACAGAATGTTCAAAGTTGACACATTTTCATACATTTTCAACTGCTAGCTACTCATTCATACATTCACCAAGAAACTCCATTCAAACTTTAAAACGTTCCCCATCTTTCATACATTCAGCGTTGGTATTCAACTTTCAAATCCCATTAGTACTTTTTAAAATAATGAGTATTCTTTGAGGCTTAGAACTAATGTCTTTCTGCCATTTTTACATTGGTGTGTAAGGGATGGAATGTTCGGCCTCAGAGGGCAGGGCCCAACTGACAGAGTGGAAAGAGGCAGAAGCTACATTTTCTTTACCTTGCGATACCATCCACAGTTTTAACTCTTCATACATTACTTTTACAACAAAATGTAGGAAATCTTGTGCCCTTTCTAACAATGTGCTCAGGGAGGCAATGTGACTTTTACACGAGGCACAGTGAGCTTCCAAGTGAAGCCATGTCCACCAACAGCCGCACTGCCTCCTGTACTAAATCCTACCGGAAATATTAGGAGGAGAAGAGAAACCGGCCCTTTTCAGACAGCTGCTGTCCTCACATGTCTTACACAACACACACCATTCTTGGACAGGATGATCAGCAGGGTGTTATGTCTCTCACAGTATTAAACATTAAGAGATAGGAGTTAGGGTTTTTGAGCTACGAGCAGGACTATCAAAGGTGCGTCAGAGCTTCGTTTCTGTGAGAAGGCCTCTCTGAGACAAGAGTCGTCATAGCAACCTTTAACTGCAGTTGGTCATGTGACCTGATCCCTGACATGTTGACCAATGCTGTGAAGTGACTGTTCCTAGTCTCTGTGAGAACAGCTGCTGGTGCTGAGGCCTGAGATCAGTTATCAGAGTCAGTCAGTTGGTCAGTTAGTCCATCATCACATCATGTTAGCTTACAAGAACACCTCTTCTCCTTTTTCCTCCCCTCTTCCTCTCTTCTTTCTCTACTCCTCTCCTCCTTTTCTCTTCCTCTCCTTTCTTCTCCTCTTCCTCTCTTCCACTGTTCCTCTCCTACTCGTCTCCTCCTCCTTCCTCTCCTAT
Organism: Zingel zingel; assembly: GCA_023566125.1. NCBI lineage: Eukaryota > Metazoa > Chordata > Actinopteri > Perciformes > Percidae > Zingel > Zingel zingel. The sequence continues at coordinate 33,198,062 of CM042328.1, read as the reverse complement.
GCTAATGTTAAATTATTCCTTAGGATTATGGTTAATCTTTCATTAACTGAATTTTATACAACTTTTAATTTCACATTTTTTGAAGAACTCTCTGAAACAGGAGTCGTCATGGCAACCTGTAACTGCAGTTGGTCATTTGATCAGATATCATATCAATATCATAAAAGTTTTAATCTTAGTCTAGTCTTAAGTCTTTTAGTCTTAGGCTGAATCCCATTTCTCTATCTTACCCCGACCCCTTAGTTTACCCCTAGCCCTTGGCCCTCGAAAACGAGGGGTAAGGGGTAGGGGTGAAAACATACCCCTATGAAATGGGTCGCCACTTGGTTACATCATCATACATACTTAGGTCTGTTTGCAATAAAGGATTTTACAGAGGAGTTTGTTAATTATTCAGGCCTGATTTATGTACATTTTATACCTAAAAACATGGCGAATATAGATTTTTTTATGGCTGTTGACAGTAGCCTACTTTCTGATTTATGGAGTGATAAAAAGAGATCCAAATTTCCCTCTGTAAAAACTTTGACTTTAATATATCAACAACATGAAACAAGCCCGGCTTTATCCAACATTCACATTTCTGTTCTGGATGTATATAAATTAGTGCATAGCCTATTTAGTAAGATAATGCATCATTTGCATATTTAAACATAGAATTTCAGAAAACTTGTAATACAAAATAATATTGTCAATTTATCAACTGGGGAAGTTTGATGGTGATATCTGTTAGTTCAAATATTTTATCATATTGACCTGTGGTGTCTCCCCTTAACTGTGTTCTTTCTGTTTTTAACAGTAGGTTTTTTGCTTAAAAATACATACAAAAGGCTAAGACCTAATCTTTCAAACATGCAAAAGCTGATGCATCACCCAAAGGAAACATGTTTTGCAGAACAATACTTGTATTATATTTAAACACAGTGGCAGATTGTGGTCAAATTTAACAGCATGTTTACAATGTAATAATGCGTGGTATAAAATAAACATTTATGGTTATTTGCTGAGAAGCAAACAAAATCATTTTGAGGAATAAAATAAACTTACCGTGGTCTGTTGATTGATATGTATCCATATTACAAATTCAGAACTGGTGTTCCCATGAGATCAGGCTTGAATGAAAGGCTAGGAATGATATAAAATTAGCAGAAAAAAGAGAAAAACTCAATGTATTGAACCATTGCAGATTTATATTATTCGTATTATTGTTTTCTTATCTCATCTTCCTTTTGTCTCGAGTTGTGTACAAAAACACAAAGTAAACCATATTAGGCTTAAAGTCCTAGAAGTCATTTGAATGCTGCGCTTATCTGCTTAGGTGTTAAACTCTACGGACATCTGTGGGGATGAGGCAGGCTTGCACTCTTATCTTCAAAACATAGTATATCTCTTCCCTCCACACGTTCGTTGACTGAGTGTCAGATAGATGTGACACCCAGTAAGTTGTGTACGACTGGATGGTAGGTGATATTTGGGTGGTGAAACATCTTGCTCTATGAGACTGGTCTCAGCTGATAAGGGTGGTATGACGTCCATGTTTGGCTTGGTGGGTTTCCCTCAGCTCTCCTGATGTTCTTAAACATTGAATGGCAGTGGCTCCATACTCAAACATGTATTAAATATTCATACACACAGAAAGGATGTGCAACGTTTTGCTTCCTGTAGGCATTATTTCTTCAACTTATAGCATGTGTAAATATAGTAGAAGATTGCATTATTGAAACGTATTCCATCAAACATTTGGCTAATATTAATATAATATAATAATATTAACAGTCTTGGTTATCAAATTATTCATTGTGGGACATTGTGGGACGTGTAAAACTGGGCTGAATCTGTCTTTTTGTTTTTGGGACTGCTTATTGAAATAAGTGGAGTTGTGTGAAGGGAAACTTTCAAGAAACAAAAGAAAAAAAAATGTAAAGATTATTATTTGGGGCTTTTCCCTTTATTTGAAGGTGGATAAACATGAAAGGAGGAGAGAGATGGGGGATGACACACAGCAAAGGGCAGCAGGTCAGATTCAAACCCTGCACCGCTGCAGGACTCTGCTAACATGGGGCAAACACTCTTACTGGGTGAGCTGTGTCACCCCACATTTGTTTTAACTACTCCCATTCTGTATAAACAGGTAAACCATAGACTGTATATTACTATTATTATTATTATTATTATTATTATTATTATTATTATTATTATTATTATATTTTTATATTATTACAGTCTATGGGTTAAACCATAAGCTGAATACAAACATGACCTAAGGTTAAAAAATACTGGGTTTAAAGTCATCAGTCCCTCCTTTCAGTGTTTTGAAGATGTAAAGATTGCATACATTTTGGGGGACAATGTATAGAATAAATGTATTCATGCACTGTGAATTTGCAACCATATTTTCCTCATGTCCATATAACTAACATGTCAGGAAAGCGCATTGACTTGATTTGGTAATTTAGGTTGTTTTACAGAGAAAGTTAACCTGACATTTCTTAAAAGAAATAGTGTCAGATTAACTTCCATTCCAAACTAACACTCATCTCTTTTCTATTTTACTCCCATGCTTAATTCAACTGCAAATACTATTTTACAGACTAGTTTAGCCATCAGCTCTTTGATGAGCAGCTCAATCATTCAAAGAATGAAATTATCTTCTGAGTAACACATTAAAATGTCAGTGAAAGACATTTGGTCACCGTCTCTCTGCAGATGTGTCATGCATGTGAATGAAAACTTTAAATTAAAAGAACAGTGTCAATACATTTCTCCATGATCATTTCTTTTCTAAAATGTATGTACATCATCCTCTGCAGGGCAAATTTCAGACCTAAAAAGCAGTCAAATGTGTAATAAAATGTTGAGTTTTTATTATTGTCCAAAGGTGGGTGTTTTGGATCCCTGTCCATACATGCATTTTATACGTTTTTCTCTTGCTTTTATTCCCACATTTCAAAGACAAACCAGATGCATCTTAGAAATGTTACCGTCAATAAGACTGTTGATGACCTGATATCTGACCTGTGCAGGGTGTTTTTTATAAGCTTCTGTTCAGTGGATGCTGGGATAAGCCTCGGCCATTCTCACACTACATAGAAAAAAAAGGCAGATAAAAGGAATAAATGAGTTGTGTAATGTTTACCAAGTTTGGAACTCCTCTGTAATTACAACTTTAGAAGAACAATTCCTAAAATATATTTATTTCAGTGTCATACTGATTGAAAAGGGTCCATCATGGCTTCCCGTGCTGTAGAGGACATCTTGATGCTGCCTATGGTGAAAAGTAACTAAGTACATTTAATCAAGGACTGTATTTATTTTAATTTAGTTTTTTTTAACAATGTTTTTAATTGACGATACACAACAAGAATTGATCCTCTGCTATCACCCTCCAATATATGCCCCAGTCCTTTCCCCTTCTGGGGTTATTGAATTTTAGAACTCCTGTCCCTCATTTTCCCTCTGTAGAAGCTATGTCTCCTTTAAAAAAAAATAAATAAATAAAGAACTGGCCAAATGGTTTCCAAATATTCTCATACACCCCCAATTAATTTTTTAGTGTATATGTTAATCTTTCCATAGAAATACACTGCACCATATTCTTTATCCAAGCACCAATTGTAGGTGCCTCCATTTTCTTCCAGATGAGAACTATATACCTTTTTGCCTGTAGTATAGCGAAATTGATAAATTTGTATTCTTGGGGTTTCAGATTTTGATTCATTGGCTACAGGTGCAGCAAAATCATCTTAGGGTCATGTTGAATGTTCACAGACAAGACAAACATAGATCACCTCCCTCCAAAATGTTTTAATTTAGTCACACTCCCAGACACATAAGTGTAATAATATGTTATATATAATAAGTGCTTAAATGTTCCTTTACCCTCATTGCATTTAAAACAAAGGTTGGGTATATTACTGTTGTATTTATTTAATTTAACAGGAGTTGTGTATGTCTGCATCAGCCAATTATATTGGAGTAGCTTTACATTGGAGTTTGCTGTTTATTTCTGAGATGTATCACAGGTTTTTTTTCCAATCGTTTTCTAAAATGACCTCTTTTAAGTCCGCCCTCCATGTTTTAAGTCTGGTTATTGATGTTTCTTTAGACCCAGACGCAAGCTATTAATTGATAAGATTGATAAGATCAAACCCGTCATTGCAATTGTTTGTTATAATTCGGACTCGTTTCAAGTGAAAGTTGGCCTCCGCCAGGGCTGCGCTTTGTCACCAATTCTGTTTGTAGTATTTATGGACAGGATATCGAGGCGTAGTCGGGGTGGAGGGGGGTTGCAGTTCGGTGGGCTGGGGATCTCATCGCTGCTTTTTGCAGATGATGTGGTCCTGATGGCATCATCGGCCTGTGACCTTCAGCACTCACTGGATCGGTTCGCAGCCGAGTGTGAAGCGGCTGGGATGAGGATCAGCACCTCTAAATCGGAGGCCATGGTTCTCAGCAGGAAACCGATGGAGTGCCTTCTCCAGGTAGGGAATGAGTCCTTACCCCAAGTGAAGGAGTTCAAGTACCTTGGGGTCTTGTTCGCGAGTGAGGGGACAATGGAGCGGGAGATTGGCCGGAGAATCGGCGCAACGGGTGCGGTATTGCATTCAATTTATCCAACCGTTGTGACGAAAAGAGAGCTGAGCCAGAAGGCAAAGCTCTCAATCTACCGGTCAGTTTTCCTTCCTACCCTCACCTATGGTCATAAAGGCTGGGTCATGACCGAAAGAACAAGATCCAGGGTACAAGCGGCCGAAATGGGTTTCCTCAGGAGGGTGGCTGGCGTCTCCCTTAGAGATAGGGTGAGAAGCTCAGTCATCCGTGAGGGGCTCAGAGTAGAGCCGCTGCTCCTTTGCATTGAAAGGAGCCAGTTGAGGTGGTTCGGGCATCTGGTAAGGATGCCCCCCTGGGCGCCTCCCTAGGGAGGTGTTCCAGGCACGTCCAGCTGGGAGGAGGCCTCGGGGAAGACCCAGGACTAGGTGGAGGGATTATATCTCCAACCTCGCCTGGGAACGCCTCGGGATCCCCCAGTCGGAGCTGGTTAATGTGGCTCGGGAAAGGGAAGTTTGGGGTCCCCTGCTGGAGCTGCTACCCCCGCGACCCGATACCGGATAAGCGGACGAAGATGGATGGATGGATGTTATAATTCCTCTTAAGAATGAGAATGCAGGAATCCCGACTGATTGCTTTTGTATCGAAGAAATTAAGTTCTTCACTTGGAGATATTGAAAAAAATGCTTCCTTGGGATGTCATACATTAGACAAATTTCTTCAAAGGTAATTAGAAACCTTTACTAAGAGAGGTCACCTACTTTACTTATTCCTTTCTTTGCCCATATCTGGAATCCTGCATCCAGTTTGCCTGGTTTAAATGAAACCAAATATGTTCAACATGTTCATATGTTCTTTTACCTCATACCATTCATAACCATGTTAACTTACTGAACCGTTAAATCTGTGTCTGTATTGCATATTCAAACCTTAATACCATTCCATAACAGACTGATGGATACTTCCAATGACCAAAAATTCTGAAGAAACAGTTAGTCAACTAAATCCACTGTAGATTTAGTCGACTAAAATCTGCTAATATTTGGTCTACTAAAACTACACTTAGCCCGCGTCTCATTTCTCTGTCTTAACACTTCCCCTTACCCCTACCCCTTAGTTTTGCGCTCTCCTGTGAGAGTAAGTGCTGTCCCAATACTCATTTTGGTCGAGGGGTAGGGCTAAGGGGAAGGGCTAGATACCCCTTAACTCCAAGTAAGGACGCAAGCTTACTTGAACAGCAAGGGGTATCCAGATTTATTGCGCAACAAGGAACATGGCTGCCCGGTCGACCAGAGAGACCCATACATGTAAGTATTTTCGGCTTAAAGAATTGATTTAAAAATTACGACGGTCTTGTTTTGTGCTCTACACAGTCCTGTACAAATATATTTGCAACCATATTTGTAACTGAAACGTTTTTAAAAATCGCTAGCTTGCTATGCTAATGCTAAAGTTAACGATAGCTACATTGCTTATTTGCACAACAGTCCCGCATTTCTCTGCCTTGAATGGACTCCATGCATGTCTACAGTGTTAACTAAACTCCATTAGCAGCGAATTTTGTTTGATATTAGTGTATAACACTACTTGCTTTGGAGACATCGATACGTGCTTTACATATACCGTCCTGTATCACACAGGGATGCCGGAGGAAACCCAGCAGCTGATCCACTTTCTGGGCTGAAAACGAGCAGAAATTTCTGCGTTCATGTTGTAGCCATTCATTATTGTATTGGTACTGTATTATTGTAAACATGTGTAATTCATTCCTGTTCATGCACCTGTACATTGTTGTTGGTTATGATACAGGACATTAATGAAAGAAATGGGGTATGGAGGGAAAGGTTACTGGCCAACAGGCATCAGACTGGGGTCTGGAATTTTAGAATAGCTGTAGTTTTGTTTGTGGTCTTGAGTGCCTTTTTTACATGTGTGTGTGACATGTAAGTTATGGTTCTAATAGTTGTAATACTGTTTACTTTATTGGGAAATAAAGACAGCTTTTTGTTAATAAAGAAAGTGTTTCTGAACATCAATGACATTCAAAACAGTGATAACTGAAACAGATATACAACACACCATGCAGTGTGTATGCAAATATTTATTGCAAACAGACCTAAGTATGTATGATGATGTAACCAAGTGGCGACCCATTTCATAGGGGTATGTTTTCACCCCTACCCCTTACCCCTCGTTTTCGAGGGCCAAGGGCTAGGGGTAAACTAAGGGGTCGGGGTAAGATAGAGAAATGGGATTCAGCCTAAGACTAAAAGACTTAAGACTAGACTAAGACTAAAACTTGTATGATATTTAGTCGCCTAAAACTAGACTAAGACTAAAAGATTTCAGATGACTAAAATAACACTAAAACTAAATGGTGTGTTATTCAAAAGACTAAGACTAAATCAGAATTTGCTGTCAAAATTAACACTGACACACACACACTCACTCACTCACACACACACAGACACACACACACACACACATAGTCACTTCACAGCAACAGGTCAACATGTCAGGGATCTGATCACATGACCAACTGCAGTTACAGGTTGCCATGATGACTCCTGTTTCAGAGAGTTCTTCAAAAAATGTGAATGGAAATTAAAAGTTGTATAAAACTCAGTTAATGAAAGATTAACCATAATCCTAAGGAATAATTTAACATTAGTATAGGAGAGGAAGGAGGAGGAGACGAGTAGGAGAGGAACAGTGGAAGAGAGGAAGAGGAGAAGAAAGGAGAGGAAGAGAAAAGGAGGAGAGGAGTAGAGAAAGAAGAGAGGAAGAGGGGAGGAAAAAGGAGAAGAGGTGTTTTTGTAAGCTAACATGATGTGATGATGGACTAACTGACCAACTGACTGACTCTGATAACTGATCTCAGGCCTCAGCACCAGCAGCTGTTCTCACAGAGACTAGGAACAGTCACTTCACAGCATTGGTCAACATGTCAGGGATCAGGTCACATGACCAACTGCAGTTAAAGGTTGCTATGACGACTCTTGTCTCAGAGAGGCCTTCTCACAGAAACGAAGCTCTGACGCACCTTTGATAGTCCTGCTCGTAGCTCAAAAACCCTAACTCCTATCTCTTAATGTTTAATACTGTGAGAGACATAACACCCTGCTGATCATCCTGTCCAAGAATGGTGTGTGTTGTGTAAGACATGTGAGGACAGCAGCTGTCTGAAAAGGGCCGGTTTCTCTTCTCCTAATATTTCCGGTAGGATTTAGTACAGGAGGCAGTGCGGCTGTTGGTGGACATGGCTTCACTTGGGAGCTCACTGTGCCTCGTGTGAAATTCACATTGCCTCCCTGAGCACATTGTTAGAAAGGGCACAATATTTCTTACATTTTGTTGTAAAAGTAATGTATGAAGAGTTAAAACTGTGGATGGTATCGCAAGGTAAAGAAAATGTAGCTTCTGCCTCTTTCCACTCTGTCAGTTGGGCCCTGCCCTCTGAGGCCGAACATTCCATCCCTTACACACCAATGTAAAAATGGCAGAAAGACATTAGTTCTAAGCCTCAAAGAATACTCATTATTTAAAAAAAAGTACTAATGGGATTTGAAAGTTGAATACCAACGCTGAATGTATGAAAGATGGGGAACGTTTTAAAGTTTGAATGGAGTTTCTTGGTGAATGTATGAATGAGTAGCTAGCAGTTGAAAATGTATGAAAATGTGTCAACTTTGAACATTCTGTCCATCCGCTTTAATGGGGAAAAAATGTCCGCTAAACGTTAAAAATCTCGGAAATTATAAATGTTAAGAATATTAAAAATAGTAGCACACCATTCTGAATCAAGCCGAACGTTTTGATGTTTGAATGTAGTTTCTATGTTCAAAAATGTGGAAGGAGTTAAGGTGCAAAATATGGCTCTATAAATAAATAAATAAATATTAGTGTAGAAGAATACAGATGTGAATGCCTTCAGCATTCACACCAATAATAATAAAATACAGTTTCATGTATTTGTCTCATGTATTGTGACAACAAATCAAATCAGCTGAAGACAATCAGCTGAAGACTCCGGAAGTGACGTAGTAATTACCGCACGGCGTCTGTGAAAGCTTGCTGCATGTTGTAGCCTACCTGAGAATTTGTACAATAAATATACCAATAATGAAAAAATAGTTTTATGCTTATGTTTGACTTATTCACATTTGTTTTGACTTGTTCTGTTGTTAATAAAAAAAATAAAAAAAAACTACTTATAACGAGAAGCAATTTTTTTTATCTCATTTTCTAATTTTGTGGTTGATGAACGTTAATAGCAAAAACTAAAGGGGAAATTAATCACACTGCATTATTAGTTGTTTTAAATAAATACATTTTTTCTTTAATTCAATTTTTTATTAGCACCATTTATCATTCAGACATACAGATTCCACAATATGAATCTGGTAATATTGGATGGTGCACAGAACAGAGAAACACAAAATGAGCAAATAACTGACTTTTTTGAAATATCAATTTATGATAGACCTAACATATTAATTATTATATTCAGAAGATGATCATCATATCAATCACTGTTTTTACAGCTTGTAGCCATATAGCCTTCAAAATTAAGAAGGGTCTAGTTCATAGAGATGCAGCTTTGTTTGGGTATGTGTACATATACAACATGTGTTTTGCAGTTTTTTTCACAAACTGAGGAGTTGGTTGTGACGTGACATGGATCAGAGGGTATCACATGTCATAAATGATGAACCAATTAGTCGGCTCTGTTCCTATAGGCACCTTGGTGTTCATGTGGACAACACCTGGCTGGAAGGCTCAAAGGGTTTTTTATCATTTAGAGCAGACACGGTGAATCAATATGTTATACAAGGCTGCAATACAGAGCATATTCATATGTCAGAAAGCATGACAATATCTAAAAACATCTCATTTAAAGTTTGGTTGTCAGGTGACTGTCATGAAGGTTGTGGAGAGGAATAGAAACCAGTCTCTCCAGGCAAGCAAAGAGAATATGGTCTGATCTTTATTCTCTATGCCAAGTAGCTCTTATCCTCTGCTGGCACCCCAATGTAAACTAAATATTTCTAAACTATAGGCCTAATATGGACCTACCTCAATTAAAACTTTAAATAATTTTGCTGGTTGTGGAATAGCTTCATGATATGATGCATATAGGGTTGTGTGTAGGTCTTGTCACGATTTGTGTAAGATGAGCAAGAGATTGTGGCTGATAATGTGCTTCAGTCTGGCTGCATATCACTTTGTTTATGTTATTTTATTGTAAGTATATGTCAGCTGTATGATAAAACAATATGTCAAGTGTTATGTGTGAAGCATCTGAACTCAAGGCAGATATCCCTCTGGGGACAATAAAGTATCACCTGCAAAGTGGTCTCCATGATATAGTAAAAATTAAAACGTTGTCGTAGGACTATAGCAAAGACATCGTTGGAAACTTCTCAACCTGGACAGTAACATATGTCAGTCTGAAGAGGATACATTACTCCTGCTTTGAAATATTGACCTCTGAACCTTGAACCCAGTACATCTTTGAAGACTTGTCATTTAGCAACAGAAGGCGCTACACACATAGGACCAGCTGTTATAGAAAGCTCTGGACCTCAGCTGTCATGTAGATATGGTCACCAAAGTTTACCCACTGTAAGCACTGTCAAATATGGTAATAAGCTATTTTCACCTATTCAACGATTATATTTTTAAAATCTGATGACACCAGTGTATTCCCCATCCCAAAAAAAACCAGGGTGTATCCAAAATTCTACATTGCCAACTTCTAATTATGAGAAATATACCAATATATTTAAAAACTACAACTCCCACTGTAGACGGGCCTCAGAACCTGTTACAAAGCTTGTGCACTTGTAGTTCTTCCGGGGCGGGTGGGGGGACATGTTCGACTCCTGTGTTTCTGCTGTCTGCCGTGAATGGGCTTCATTCCATTCCAGATTGCCCCCGGACGGCGGACGGCCGAACACACAATACATAAGACAAATACATGAAATTGTATTTTATTATTATTAATATCTTCAGTGTTTACATCCTCAAATACAACATTAGACAAAAACATTAATATTACAAATATTATGTATTTTTTATCTTCTTATCCGCCGAGCGGCACATACCACGTCACTTCCGGAGTATTCCGTGGATTTTTTTAAACGTTATTACAGTGCATAACTTACTGGAACAAAGCTGAGCAATGTGTTGTTGCTGGTGACTAAACCACTGATTATATATATGTACATTGAAGCAATACTACGTTAAAGACCCGCTGATCGCTGTCAGATTCTCTGAAATGAATGCATTGTGGGAAATTGGCTTTGCGTGCGCCCAGCTCGGATCATATTGTGTTCTGTTTTACAGCATACTGTAATATTTCACTGGTAATAAGACCAAAATAATATTATTAAAATAAAGAAATGTATACCATGATAACATCTAAATAAATGTTGATAGATGTAGCATTATAGTTTTAAAAATATCAATAAACAACAAAGCAATCCATCTTCCCTGGCCGAAATAGACCGAAATAATAACATTAAAAGAAATACAAATAAACCATGATAAGATCTAGTGAATAAATGTTGATTAAAACAGCGGTTATTGGGCAAAAAATACCAATAATAGCAAAGCTATACAGCTTCTCAACTGGCAGAAAGAAACGTGCTGTGATCAGCGAATCTGTGCGTAGACCACGGATGATGCCTGTCATTGACTTACATAGGCATCGCATCCCTGGGCCCATCACGGAATTTTTGGCAATTCCGTGAAACTGCCACAGATTTTGAGTTAAGGGGCCATGTTCATTTCATGGAATTCTGTGAGACCAGGTTGGTAACGCAGTTTAGCTTCCAACACTGACAATTTTCAAGATGTTTCAGCAGTGCAATGCATTTGAGCTTTAAGATTTTACATACAATTTGTTTCACATTTCTGCATTTGTGAGTTATCAGTTAGAAAATATACATCTTTTGTCATTATTCAACTTTTGAAGCCAACAGTTCTGTTTAACATAAGCTTTTTAATGAAATTCATATTTATTAAAACAATTACCCCTTTTTCAAAAAATCTGTCTCTGAATAGCTGCAGCGTGCCACAGGTGACATATTAACAGCAGGTGTGGTGATTACAGATCAAAGAAAGGCTTTATTAGAGCTGAAGGAGCACCTACAGGTGGTCATAGTGTAGAGGTAATAACACATACCTTTGACATGGGAGACCAGGGCTCAAATCCCACTGTGATGGGGAATACACCAGTGTAACATCAGTTAATGTATTAACTGATGTGTCCTTAAACAAAACACTAAATCCCTAGTAGCAATTTCTTTTCTGTTTTTTTTTTCCTTTTCTCTTTTCTTTTATGAGCCGTATTACAATACATTATACATATACATATATAGCAATTGGAAGTTGCTTTGGATAAAAGTGTAAGCTAAATGACATGTAATGTAATGTGATAATCTTTATAGCATGACACAGCACTTTTCCACAGACAGAAAAAATATTATATATTGTCTGTCTTTTCTCACACAGAGAGGCACACACACACACACACACACACACACAAACACACACAAAGAAACACATACACACACACACACACACACACACCCGAACACACATACATGCATAGCCACACATACACACACATACACACACACACACACACACACACACACACACACACACACACACACACACACACACACACACACACACATACGTACATGCTCTCCTCTCTTCTCTCGCTCTCTTTCTCTCTGTCTCGCTTTCTCTCTTTCTGCTTGTTTGTTCTATGCAATGGATATGGCTGATAAGTCTTTTTAGTCAATTTATTGAAACTTCCACGTTTGACAATATTACTGTCACGGCCTGTCCGTGACTCAGGCTGTGTGTTTCCTTTTTTTGTCTTCTATGTGTGTGAGGGAGTGTGTGTGGAGTGTGTGGGCAGGCGTGGCTTTCTCCAGGGCACCTGGCTCTCCAGCGCAGCTGCAGGTGATCTACTAATCAAGCTCCAGCACTAGTACTCCTGTGATCCAGGCAGCCAGCGCCAGTTCGTTTTCAGTCTACCATGTGGTAACTACTCTCGGCCAAAAGCTCTAGTCTCTAAGTGAACCTGTTTAGTAGTTTTTTCTTTATATTAACACTGAGTTGTTTTTCCTGTGCGCAGACATTGGAAGACTACAGCATCGTTGCTTCCAGCCACGCCACCAGCTCTGTGTTTTAGAGCCTGCCTTACCTACCTCCACTCCTCCACTCCATTTTGGATCACCAACCTCCTCAGTTAAATTGCTCTATTTTTTTGTTTGGCTGAACCTACATTAAAGAACTGTTTTCAAATTCCATCTATCTAGTCTGTGTTCGCTCTTGGGTCCAGACCTCACCCTAACAATTACAGTTTAGCTTCCAGCTTTTCTACAAATGTATTTCAGCTCTTAACTTATGTGCAGTTCAGCTTCCAACTTCCAAGTTTTTCAGCAGTGCAAATGCAATGCATTTGAGATTTTTCAAACAATTTGTTCCATATTTCTGCATTTTCATCAATGTCTCTCACATAATTTGTAAGTCTTCCATACCTATTCATAATTTCAGATAGAAAATAAATTATTTTATACATTTGTGGTGTTATTCAACTTTTAATGAAATTCATACTTTTTCAACTATTCTCACTACTTCAACTTTTTCTTACGGATTTAAGTTATTCATCTCGTTTAGCTTTAGCAATTCAGCTATTCAGCATTCCCACGCATTTTCTGCAGGAAATGCATTTTCTAGTTATTATTGTAACCCAGTCCCTCTGTGTGTAGGGGTACCCCTTGACACTGCTGCGAAACTCTGCATTGTGTTGTGTAAGATGTTATGGGTGAAGTGCGGAGAGAAGGGGGCATGGGACGCTGGGTTGAAGATTGTGGCTGAGATATCAGGTTTTATTGTCACAGAGAAGGCTGGTTCCCTCATCCCTAGGGTGACCAGGCATCTCGGTTTGACCAGGACAGTCCCAATTTTGAATTGGGTGTCCCGAGTCCCGACAAAAGCCTGTCGGGATGCTAAAATGTCCCGGTTTACACCGGGAGCGGCTTCAGCCCCGAATGTTTTGAATGTAGCCCCGAATTTAACTTTGTCCAGTTTATTTTTCCGAAGCAAATAGAACGGGCAGCTACGTGCAGGGTCCAACCGTGCTGTATTTGTTGCTATCACCTAGCAACCTTTTCTAAGTGAGGAAAGCTGTGAAAGGTGAAGTTTTCGGAGGAATCATAGCCAAATCAGTCTAATACATTGATGCCATCAACACAAAGTTTAGGAGCGCAATACTAATGATTTAGTTCAAAGTTCCTGTGACGTGACGTTTCCAGTCTACGGTCCAGACTCAAACACACGGAGCTCTGAAGCAGACCTGTGCATCGCTTAGTTTTCACACTCTCTGTAAAAAGCTGTGCATCTTCAGGTTTATGGATGCGCTCAGCTGTGGGCATGCTGCAGCAGATGTGTTGTATTTGTGCTCCGTGTATTTCTGCCGTAGTTTTTAATTTCCACCTCCAATGTATAGCAGCGTTCAGCCACTTCCCTAGCTAAACTATTTCTCATTCAGAGACCAGAGTCCCAAACGGGGCTCTGTGTCTGTCAGAAGGTCTGTGATCTACCTTATCAGCGGAGCAATCACGTATTGCACAGCAGACTATGGTGCAGGTATAGATAATTTTCTGAAATATAGTGACTTTATTCTTGTAATAGCCTATTATATTTTTCTCAAAATATAACGACTCCTCCAAATCTCAGAAAACACAGATATACTGTATTTTGAATGTGCACAAAGTTTTGGACATGAGCAGAAATCTTCCTCAAACATCTGAAATATTACAGTATGAATTAATGTATCATTGAGGTGAATAATTGTCATATGCACATTTAAGGAGGTTACTTCCCCAACAAAAGACGCGAAACAGGAGGGAAGAGTAAATTATGCCTAGGCTACATATGTGCTGACTCAGATATAATTAGAAAAGTCGATCCAAAGGAGAATAAATAGTTGAAAGCAATACAGAATGCCTGAGAGCCTTACTACAATATTTTCCATTATGTTTTTATATTTGGATTGTAATCTCTGTTTCCCTTTACATAAAGATATTTGCAGCTTACATTGATTCAGAAAAAGGTAGAAATATGTGCATAAAATTTCACCAGAATGCAGGAAATTAAGTGTTTAATGCTCAAAATGTTCAATAAATAATTTTAATTATTTTGGTGTTATTGGAATAAATAACACTTCAAAAGAAAATTGAAAAAAACATAAATCTCACACTAAACTGAAAAAGGCTGTACTACTCATCCCTTAATGTAGAACATACAGGTTTTTTTAGAAATAGAAATAAATCCACAAAACAATCTAACTAATAATAGTGTAAAATAAATAGTTCTGCAAAGCTAAATTAAATATAGCACTCTAACAAGACTAGATTTGCCACATAAAAATTAATTATTAAATAAACCACCAAGTCATCTCAAATGCTGATTCATCACTCAGCTAACGTGAGCCCACCGGCTAGCCACAATAGTTTAACCCCAAATCAATTTGTACACCAGTAAATAAAGACTAATTTGCAGTACTTGACCCTACAAACGGTAACTCCACACTTAAATAAGCAACATGTGAACAAGTGAGCTGAGTGGGTGGTTATCAATGTAGATATTTACACTTTTATAGTACACGCCACCGATGAAGCTGCTTACCTTAATGTAGGACATACAGTTTTAAACAAACATGGCGGCCTACACAGATCAAGTGTAAACTCTCGTAAGGTACAAAAAAGCGAAAATTGCTGAACTGCATCTGTCATAGTAATGGCAACAGTGCTGCCTAGTGGCCTACTTAAGACTACTACCGCTTCCCCTTCTTTAATTGATGGCATCCCAGCCATCAGATCAAACTAAGTACAAGACCACCCGTCAAACATATATAAGGGAACTCCAAACAACTTACAACAGAAGTTTGACCTGTGTTTGGTGAATAAGTTAACGTGTGTGTGTGTGTGTGTGTGTGTGTGTGTGTGTGTGTGTGTGTGTGTCTGTGTGTGTGTGTGTGTGTGTGTGTGTGTGTGTGTGTGTAGCTGCCACTCAAGCGTATGTACTACGACTGCTGTTTCACTTAGGGCCTGCTGCTCTTCTTGTTTTGACCCTTGCCACAGCTGCCGTCCTCTCTCTATTTACTTTTGATCACTTTCTGTCTTCACGACTTGTGACTCACAAGATAGTTTCCTTGGGGGACACCGATTCCTTGGTAGATTTCACCTAGGAGAACTGGGACGCTGAGGAAAGTTGTTGCGACTGTCAGTCTCATTTTCCTCCCCTCTACTTATTTCCCTTGTCCATATGTTCACATCCTCTGTGCTTGTGTGCTCGTCCTGTCTGTTTGATGTCCCAGGTAAAGCTCTGTCCACACTTCCCCCCATATCGTCCTCTGCCGTATCTGACTCTGTATCTGCATCTCTTACATCTGTATCCGGCTCAGACTCCTCTCTTATCGTTTCACCAACATGCTCCACTTGGAGAAACATGCATTGTGTAAGGAGGTTGCGGTGGATCACTTTTTCTGTTTCTACATCCTCCTGTCGTACCACATACACCAGGATGTTAGGTTGCTTTTTCACCACAATGTATGGGCGGTACTCCCATTTATCTCTCAATTTCTGCCATCCCTCAACATGACAGACTTTGACTAGGACTCTATCCCCTGGGCTGAAGACTTGACTCCCTGCTTTTAGGTCATAGTACTTTGTCTGCTGTTCCTTAGCGTGCTAAGACATCTGGTTGGCCTGAGCATAGGCCTTAGACAGACAGTCATGCAGAGTCTGGACATAATCACTGTTTTCACTTAGCTCATTATTTGTAGAGAGCCCAAAAATCAGGTTGCCTGGGATGTCTACCAAACATTAGATAGTATGGTGTGTACCCAGTCGAATCATGGCGTGTGCAGGTGTATGCATGTGTCATGGCGTCCACATACTCCAGCGGAGCTTCAAGTGCGGCTCTAGTGTCCCCAGCATGTTCAACAATGTCCTGTTAAACCTCTCAGTGGTCCCGTTTCCCTGGGGGTGGTATGGGGTGGTGTAGGTCTTAGTGATGCCAGTGCACTTAAATAACTCCTTTACAATAGCACTTTCAAAATTGTGGCCTTGGTCTGCATGCAATTTTGCAGGGAAACCAAACCGGCAGAAGAAGTTTCTCCACAGCACCTTAGCCACCGTCTTGGCTTTTTGGTCCTTTGTGGGGTAGGCCTGTGCATAGCGAGAGAAGTGGTTAGTAACAATGAGCACATTTTCTATACCCCCTTTGGATTTTTCCAGTCAAAAAGTCCACACATATAAGCTCTATGGGTGCGCTTCTGTGGATGCTGACCAGAGGAGCCCTGAGGCCTGCAGTAGGGGTCTTTCTGAGGCAGCACCTTTCACACTGCTCACACCAAGCTTTGATTTCCTGAAACATTCTTGGCCAGTAAAATCTTGCTTTTGTCATCTGCAATGTCCTCTCAAATCCAAACCGGATCTTCCTTCTGCCCTGCACGAATCTCCTGTTTCGTCATGGCAGGGAGTGACTCTGTCCCTACATCCCTATAAGGCTCACTAGACTCCAGGGCCGGACAAAGTTTGCGATGTTCGGGGGCAGCCACGTGGTCTGTGTCTCCTCATGCTGTGGGCTACAGACCCTCACCTGCTGAGGACAAGATTGTAAGACATGTGTGACTTCCTAGTAGGACAAGCGGGAGAGGGCATCAGCATTTGAGTTGCTCTGGCCCCTTTTATACTGGATGTCGAAATCGAGCCACCGCTGACTTGTCGCATCCAGCTTTGCTGAAGTCATCACATACTTGAGAGGGTTGTTTTCTGTCTGGACAGAAAATGTGCGCCCATAGAGATGGTCATATAATTTATCTGTCACGGCCCACTTCAGGGCAAGGAACTCAAGATTATGGGCAGGATACCTTGTCTCTGCTGTCCTAAAACCTCGGCTGGCATAGGCTATGCTCTAGGCTAGGCTAGGCTCTGC
This sequence comes from Zingel zingel, assembly GCA_023566125.1. Taxonomy (NCBI): domain Eukaryota; kingdom Metazoa; phylum Chordata; class Actinopteri; order Perciformes; family Percidae; genus Zingel; species Zingel zingel. The sequence goes on along the minus strand of CM042328.1, from coordinate 33,180,488 downwards.
ATCCCATCTTAGTGGGTTATAATTAACCCACTAAGCCCCCCCCCCGGACAATTTGCACTACTAAATAAATAGAACAGTATGGGTGGGGACCCATACTGTTCTATTTATTTATTTACAGATGTACATACTGTAATTACACCTATACATAGCCATATTCTACTGCTCTTCATACTATTCATCCTGCACATACACTTATTCTTACTATTCTTATAATGTTACCACACTGCACATAGCTGTACATACTGTACATATCTGTCTATATGGTTCATTCAGTATATCCATATTTTATTTTATTATTATTATTGTTTTTCTTACTATATATATGCATTGTTAATACAATGCATATCTCTATATCTATATTATTCTTACTACTAGTATAATGTCACTGCTACTACATTGCACATATCTGTACATGTTGTTCATACACTGTTCATATTACATAGCCATATTTATTCTGCTCTTATAACACTACAATATATTTCTTGTCCTGCCTATGCACCACCTGTCTATACTTGTATATCGCATTGCACTTTTCTGCTTTTTTTGCACTTCTGGTTGGATGCAAACTGCATTTCACTGTCTTTGTACTTGTACACACTACAATGATAATAGAGTTGAATCTAATCTAATCTATAACTCTCTTAGCCCCATCCTGCACTTGTGCCAAGACCAGAGGTGTCTGTCTGCAGTACAAAAGGTATGCTGTAATCTGGATAGCCTAGCACCGGAGCAGTCATCAGACTTTCTTTCAAGGTCTGAAATGCCTCCTCACACTCATTAGTCCACAAGAAGGGCTAGTCAGGAGCAGCACTTTTCTTTCCCCCTCTCTTTTTTCTTCTGGGGTCACCAGTGGTGAGGCGATATAAATGAGCAGCTAGGATGGAGTATCCCAGCACATATCGCCTGTAGTACCCAGCAAATCCCAAGAACTGCAGCACTTCTTTACAATTTGTGGGCCTTGGCCAGTCCTTGACTCTGCTGATCTTCTCTGGGTCTCTCCTAATTCCCTCAGCAGACACCAAGTGACCCAAATACTGCAATACTCCTTTCTCACAAGCTGGCACTTCGAGGGCTTCAACTTCAAACCATGCTCCGAGTTGATCAAACACAATCTGTAGCCTCTGTAGATGCTCATCAAATGATTTTGAGAAAATAATGAGGTCATCCAGATAAATCAGGAGGTGGGTAAAGATCGCCAAAGCAGCAGGTCATGAGTCTCTGAAAAGTGGAAGAAGTGTTCTGCAGCCCAAATCGCATTCTGTTGGCTTCAAACGAGTGCGTGTGGCGAGTGCTGAATGCCGTCTTGTGTCTGTCATGCTCCACCACTTCCACCTGCCATTAACCAGATATGAGCTCGAGAGTGGAAAAGTACTTTGCTTGTCCCAGAGCTCCCAGTGCCTCTTCTATCCTAGGCAGAGGGGAAATCATCTCTTGTGCTGCAGGAGTTGATCTTCCTATAGTCAATGCATTGCCTTAGTGACCCATCTTTCTTGGTCACGATCACTACAGGTGACGCATATGGGCTCCGTCTCCATCTCCTTTAGCAACCGTCTGACATCCTGCCACTGAGAGGGGGGATCTTGCGATATTGGAGCCGAAATGGCTTGGAGTCCACCAGAGGGATTTCGTGCTGCACTGTTTTTATGTGGCCATAGTCCATTGGATACTGTGAGAAGACACCTGCATTTTTTTCCACAAGCTCTTGAAGGAGAGAGCGTTGTTGCTCGTTTTCCACCGCTGCTTCACTAAGGTCCACACCCAGGCCTGTCACCACTTGATCACAGCTCAAGCATGCCTTGTTGTTCCCGTCACTATTACCTCCCTACTTTTTGTCAGCAAACTCCACAACACTGTCCACGAGAAAAGCATTGTCCAGGTGTGTATGTGGCTTGATGGTAAAAGCATACTGGGACAGGTTCATCACTCTGACAGGGGCCGAACCTCTCTTAACACCAACAAGAACTTTGGCAACCAAGAGGTTTGAGGGAGTTGTAGGGAGGGGTGACCGTCAATCAGGGCTGTGTAAGTCTTTCTCTGTGGGCCGACGATAATGTTACACAATAAGTCCATTTCCTTTCCTGCGGGATGCAAATCTTACGGCCAGTATACACAGCAGGGCCCACCATGTCATCTGTTTTATATTGTTCAGTGCCTTCAACCTCCTGTAGAGCCGCATACCATTCTGGATGGCTCTCTTTGATCCGATGGAGAAACTGCTGGCCAAAGGACGCTTGGAGGTAGGTTCTGAAGGCACGAATGACATTGGTCCCTACAAGCAGAGGGACGGAGGAGGGATATTTAGAATCAGGAACATCAAAAGCTGGTACATCCTTGAACTCTTTTTCCAATGCTTTCAGTTGGATGCGAAGGACACCACAGTAGGACACTCTCTGACCTCCAGCACACTCTATGGGTATTTTGGAGGGCTGTAGCTTTTGCTGTTTAAGGGTGGGGTGGTTCCACCAGTACCTATGGGTAATACTGGTTACTTGAGAGCCAGAGTCAATGAGCGCCCTGCACTTCATTCCGTTGACTTCCACCTCCCCCTCATTCCTTGGCCTTTTCATCCTCCACTGGGGGACCTTGCTGCATGTCCATGGTTGCCCTAGGCGTTTAAATGTTGGGATGACTGAGGCGTGCTTCCCTCCACAGGGGTCATTGGCTGGGTCTACAAGTTGGGATTTGGAAACGCTGCTCTGCAGACCCGGGCTATATGTCCTTGCTTCCCACACATGTAGCATGTGACATTAGCAGCCTGAATGACATTTCCTGCAGATGGTTGAGTTCTTAGTGGAGGGTCAGGGGGTGGAGCAGAAATCCTTGATTCTAGGCGACACAGCTTGGCCATGTGTTCCTCTTGGTTAAGGGCTAGCCTCTTGACCATATCAGTCAACTCTGTTAACTCTAATGTATGTTTTGTTCTAGCTGCCTTCACATTTGCACTAGGCTCAGGTGTAACATGTACCTTCGCATATGTCTTCTTTGACTGGAACATTTTAGTTTCCCTTGAGAGATTTTGTAGCTCAACCTGCAGCTCTCTGAAGCTTAAGAGCCTGGGCTTCATCGGTGAAATTCTTGCATACACCTCCTCGTCATTGAGTCCTCTTAGGAACTGCCTGGTGAGTTTACTATCGCGATCAGGAAAAGGCATGTACCCCCTTTGACTCTCTTCCACAGCTCGCTTCTCCAGTCTTATAGCATAAGAGCGAGCAGGCTCTCCTGGCCTTTGGCTCACTCATAGAAATCGGCCAGTGAATCTAAGGTGCCTCGTGCTTCACTGTATTCTGCCCTTAGTTCCTCAAATGCATTCTCTGGGGTCTGTTCATGTGGGGGTAAGTTCAGCACCAGTTTTCTGGCTTCACCACTCAGGTGTCTCACAACCGTGGAAAAACAGAGAGGGGTGGGCAGCTCTATGGCCTCCAGGAGATACTGTATGTCACGTATCCAGTCATTGACCAGCATCTTGCTATCCGCATTACCCGTAAACACCTGCACATTCTTGACTTGATGTGTCTGCATAAAGCCACCATAAGTCATCTGTGGGAGACCTGGGTTAGCTGTGGCAATAACCAGAGTCTTTAGGGGTGGGTCAGATGGGTACAAGTGCGTGTGCGGGATGAAGGCTTGAGGCAGAGGCATGGTATGCGTGTGGTCACCAGGATACATGGTGGTTTGATGGTGTGGTGTAGGTAGATTCCCTGGATTGGGGGCTTGCGGAGGGACCGTGTGGCTAAAAGCTGCATTTGCCACATCCAGGGTCCTGGGCATGGTTAGGTTGGGGCCCCATGTTCTGGTGGCTGGTTGGCGCATGGGGGCTGCTTCTCTAGGCTCTTGCACTGCATGAAAAGTGGAATTTTTTCGTCCCCATAAATCTCCCTAATTTTCAGCAGTTAACGACAATTTACAGGCTGTGAACGTCGCGTTCGTCTGTGCCACATATTGATGGAAACGAACCATGACGTATGTGGAGAGCTCCCGCGGAGATGCTAATGGCTCTAATAAGCATATGAATAGCAGCGATACCTCTCCTCGCCAGAGAGTGTCTGGCCTAATTAGCATATGAATAGCAGCGACACCGCGCCTGTCCAGCGAATGTCTGGCCTGGCTTGAATTTCCTCACTAAGTATTGGCTGAAGCCATACTTTTAAACAAGAAAAATCACTTGTGATTGGTTGGCAGATCACTGCCATATATATATATATATATATATATATATGTGCTATTATGTTGTATATTCATGCCATTGTTATGCTATGGACTACACTATATTACCATCAAGGAAATGAATTTACCAGGAACGTGATGTTTATTTAAAAAAAGAGCTTTATTAGCACATAACAAACACAGCCTACACAACAAATGGTAAACTGGTGTGGCGAGTGGGACTTTTTGGTGCGTTCAACGCCCAGACCCAAGGAAGACACCAGCAACGCCACCCGGGGAAGTCAACATTGACATAAGCACAGGTGCCATAATGAGTTTGATCTTAAGTGCCTCAAAACTACACTGGCACTGCTCCGTCCAACGTCCCCTCACAGACAGCTCTGCTCTTCTATTTGACTTTGTGCCTCTGGGATGGTGGTAGGAGGCGGCCAGTTTGCCATTACCTGCACCTTACTGGGATCTGTGGAGACACCTTTGTCAGAAATGACATGGCCCAAGTAGCGCACTTCCTGTTGGAAAAACACGCATTTGTTGAGCTTTGCCTTCAGGCCTTGTTGCTGAAGCCTCCCCAGCACTACATCCAACCTCTCTAGATGCTGCTTGACCGTGGAAGAGAAAACCACAATGTCGTCAAGATACAAAAACAACGACTGGCACTGCTGGTCATCAAATATGCGTTGCATCAGCCCCTGAAAAGTGCTTGGAGTGTTGCAAAGCCCAAACAGCATGTGATTCCACTCGAAAAGGCCAAATGGGGTGCAAAACGCCATTTTGGATCGAGCCGCCTCGGAAACAGGGACCTGGTTGTAGCCGCTGGCCATATCCAAAGTGGAAAACCAGCGGGCGCCCGTCAAGGCATCCAGGGACTCGTCGATACGAGGAAGAGGAAAAGCATCTTTCCTCGTTTTGTTGTTAAGTTGCCTGTAATCGACACACATACGCAGGCTCCCATCCTTTTTCTTAACCAACACAATGGGACTGGCATAGAGACGGCTCCCTTACTACCTGTGCCTCCAGAAGTTGGTTGATATGGTCCTTGACCAGCTCATACTCTGAGGGAGGGATGCGCCTATGGCGTTGCCGGACAGGGACATCGTCAAAAAGAGGGATGTCGTGAGCAATCAGGTTTGTACAACCCAGGTCACCATCATGGGTGGCAAAGACAGGGGTATAGTCCTGCAAGAATGACTGAATCCGGCTCTTCTCTTCAGCAGGCAATGAGGACAGGTCCATGGCCTCAATTTGGTCTTGCACCCCAGGAGAAACAGCTTGGGACCTCACCGTGGCAACCACAGATGGCACTTTGGTGACCCCTGAAAACAAGCTGACGACACAGACCTCATCCAGGTTACCCACGACAGTATCACGTCGATGGCCCCAACATTCACAATGGGTATGTAGGCCTAAGCAGTGCCCCCGACCACCTGAACCAGGGCCAGAGAAGCCAGCAGTCCAGCAGGCAGACCAGAGTCCAAAGGCTCGAACAGTACAGTACAACCAGAATACTGCTCTGAACAGGTTGCAGCGATGGTCTTCATCATGCCACCAGGGATGCGGCAGACTTTCTGCCCCAAACTTTCACCTTGCCTGAAACGTCCCAGGGAGCCCGCTCGCTGGCCTGGTGACACCGTTGCAATGCCTTCACAACAGGCTTGGGAGCCCTAGATACTGAGGGCAGGTTGAACAAGGCCAAACCATGCTGGCCGAAGAGCTCTCTGTAGCACCTGCGGATGATATTCATCCCCAACACACCTGGAACGTGAAGTGACATATCACCACCAGCACACCGCACCGTGCCATTGACAGAGTTTGACATCCAACTCCAGGTAGTCAATATAAGGGATGGCCGCTGCTCGGAGCTGTAGCCAGTGGCAAGATTGGAGTTTCTCTCTACCCCACGGCTCGAAATGCTGGAGGAAAAAGCTCTCTGTAACTGTAGACACCATGGACCCATTGTCTACCAAGCAAGGGACATCAACCCCTCCCATATTCACGTCCAGATGTGGACAACAGGAAATCAGCGTAGGAACTTCCTCCAAAACACTTAAAACTCCGAGCCAGTGGCTGCCCCCCCCCGAATTGTGTCTCTGCAATTCAGCGGGCACTAGTTTAGACGATGATGCAGTTGCCTACTAAACTGTTGGTGGGCAGGCAAGGCAGGCTGAGTGTGAGGGGGGGCACATATCCCCTTACATTCCCTGGCAAAGTGACCTGGTTGCTGACAGCGCCGACGTATAACAGGGCCCTTATAAGATGGCCAGATGAGCGGCTGGGAATTTTGTAGGAGGGAAATGCTTTGAGTAAGCTGGTTTAATTGCTCTTGCTGCAGCTTCAACATTTCCCTCATCGCACTCAGATCAGACGCTTGGGTGGAAGTACTCAAACCCTGAGGACCGCACTAGACTCCAAACTGCATGCCCAAGACAGAGGGGATGGAATGACTTCGGCCCCTAGCACCCCCAGGCAAACCCTCGCGCTCCCACCGGATGGCCTCGCCCCTAACTTCGAGCAGAGCCGCAGTAGGCTTCCGGCGCACCAACTGTTTTAACTCACGGCGGAGAGGACTTTCAAGCACATTATCCACAAACTGGTCGCGCAACAATAATTTGGAATTTGGCATGCCACTAGGGGCACTCTGTTTTATGGACGCCATAAGACTCATCAGGGCAAGGGAAAACTCTTGCAGTGTCTCTCCCTCCTGCTAGAAAAGAAAGCCTCCTGGTGGGCTACGTAGGACTCAGAAGAGCCAAACCACTTCTGTAATGCCGCTATAATTTTGGTTGGGTCGCCTCTCTCTGTACTGAGACGATATTTTATTTCTTCGCACGCTTTCCCCCTCCAAATGATTAAAACAAATAAAAGGCCTGATCGGACACAGACAGGTGGCATGCCCTCATACATGCCTGTACCTCATCGAGCCACTCAGTCAGCCCTATACCTGATCTACCCCGGAACGTGGGACATTTTCTATCTCGGGGTACAACAAACAGTCGCTCTGTTATAGGGGCATTACCCGTGGCAGTAGTAGTGGCCGCAGAGCCCAACACTGTGCTCCTAGCGCATCCTCTCATTATCTGCTCTTAACTGTGCAACTAAATCCCTCAACTCCTGTAACTCCTCACCCATAACTAAGCCCTACCGTACAATGGGACCGCAAAGGGAATTAACAGAAGTTCGTTTGGAGCCGCAAGAGTATGAAGAAGCCAGCTGCTGTTTTGTTTCTAAATCAAAAGAAAAAAGAATACAAAAAGAAACATGGTTAAACACAGTAACCCACAGTACAATGGTGACACCATACAAATACAGTAAAACAGAAAAGGAACATACGTCTATGGCTTTCAGAAATGCATAATCCTGCCGACAATGCCAGATTGTGGCAAGTGGGACTTTTTGTTGTGGAGCGCCTTTTTGGCACGCTCAATGCCCAGACCCAAGGAAGACACCGGCAACGCCACCCAGGGAATTTTGCCCCTAGAATAGAATTTGACAAGCTCGATAGTTAAACCAACAAATTACAGAAAGCACACAGGTTTGACTTATGCATGAAGCCAGAGATGTAGTTCCATTAAAGACAATTATTTTATTTATACAATTACTAAAACTTCAAGTATAAAATACCTCTAAATTACCATACACACACGGGGTAGGAAAATGGGAGAGGATCAGTGCTGAGGCCTTACCAGTGGAGGGACAGATCAAGGGGTGTGGGCTCTCAGGGAAAGATCACCCCAATCACACGTGAACACTCGCACACACACACAGTGGTGAAAAACTCAAAATAAACCAAAAAGGGGTTAAACACAGCACACAGGAGGGAGACACCACCACCTTCGGCGCTCAGCAACTGTGGAAAAAGAATAATTATTGGGGGGGAAATAAATCAATAAACCAAAAATAAATTAAAAACAACTTCAATTTAAGGCCAATCTAGGCAGCTGAAAGGGACTAATAGCTGCATAGAGCCAAACTGTTCCGCTGGAGAGAAGGAGGACCCAAATGCGGAGAGAGACAGCAGGCAGGAGATGGTGAAAGTTCAAAATGTTTTAATGATAACGAAAAAACCAGCAGTACAGAGGCTGGAAAAGCCAAAAAACAGTACACAGAGGGATTCAAAAAGACACACAGGCTGACGGCACGGGAACACACATAAGGGCAAAAACAGGCAAAACAATCTGACACGCGACAAGGGGAACACGGGGGTTAAATACGTGAGGTAATGAACTAATGAGGGACAGGTGACACAACAGGTGAAACACATCAGGGCGGGGCAGGACAATCAACAAAGGCGGGAAAACAGAAAGTAAAACTAGAAAAGACAAGATCGGACACAGACTATCAAAATAAAACAGGAAACAGGAACAAACCGACAGGAAACATGAAATGACCTAAACGCAGAAAACATAATACAAGCAACAGAAAAATACACAACCACAACAGTACCCCCTCCTTAAGGGACGGATCCCAGACGTCCCACATATAATCAAAACAAAAAATAACCCAGAGAGTGCAAGAGTCCGGGGGAGGCAGAGAGTCACTGGGGCACAGGGAAGAGTGCCCTGGGGCGCAGGGGACAAAGAGTCACTGGGGTACCCGGGGGGAAACGGAGTCACTGGCGGCCGGCGACGAAGGCAGAAACCTTCTGGCCACCGGCGACGAGGGCAGGAGCCTTCTGGCGGCCGGCGACAAAGGCAGAAACCGTCTGGCCACCGGCAACGAAGGGAGGAGCCTTCTGGCGGCCGGCGACGAAGGCAGAATCCCTCAGGCAGCCGTACTGGACGTCAAGGGCAGCGCCCCTCCGGGGGCCTAGCCGGTCGGCCAATGCGAGACCCCTCAGGTGGCCGAACTGGACGTCGAGGGTTCTGAGGCGGCCAGCCTGGACGTTGAGGGTTCCTTGGTGGGCGTCGCCGCCGGCGAGTTCCTTCGAGCGGCCAAACTGGACGTCGAGGGCAGCGCCTCTCCGGGGGCCGAGCAGGTAGGCCAAGGCGAAGTCCCTTGGGAGGCAGTGCCGGCACAACAGGAGGGGCAGGAGTCGGTTTGACCGACACAGGCAAAGTCAAAAGGGGGCCTCAAAATTGGTTTCAGGGGCGCCGGAGACCGGCAAGATCTTAGAGGTTGTCTCAGGGGCGGCCTCAGGGTTGCCAGAGGCCGGAAATGTCTCGGGGGCGGTCTCAGAGGTGCCGGAGACCGGCAAAGTCTCAGGGGCGGTCTCGGGGGCGGCCTCAGGGTCGCCAAAGACCGGCAAAGTCTCAAGGACGGTCTCGGGGGCGGTCTCAGGGGTGCCGGAGACCAGCAAAGTCTCAGGGGCGGCCTCAGGGTCGCCAAATACCGGCAAAATCTCAGGGGTGGCCTCAGGGGTGCCGGAGACCGGCAAAGTCTCAGACGCGGGAATGCCAGAAAACTCGGGGGCGTTAGAGCTCCCCGGAACGCAAGGAATGCTAGAAAACTCAGGAATGCTAGAAAACTCAGGAATGCCAGAAAACTCAGGAACGCCAGAAAACTCAGGAACGCCAGAAAACTCAGCCGTGCTAGAAAACTCAGGAATGCTAGAACACTCCGAAACGCTAGAAAACTCCGAAACGCTAGAAAACTCCGAAACGCTAGAAAACTCAGGGTCCCTAGGGAGCCCGGGGTCACCAGGGAGCCCGGGGTCACCAGGGAGCTGCTCGGGGGCACCAGAGAGCTGCTCGGGGGCATTAAAGGACTGCTCGGGGGCATTAAAGGGCTGCTCGGGGGCACTAGAGAGCTGCTCGGGGGCATTAAAGGGCTGCTCGGGGGCACTAATGAGCTTGGGGGCACTAAAGGGCTGCTCGGGAGCACTGATGAGCTCGGAGGCACTAGAGAGCTGCTCGGGGGAACTAAAGGGCTGCTCGGGAGCATTAGGGAGCTGCCCGGGGGCACTAGGGAGCTGCCCCCGGGCACTAGGGCAGCTGCTAGCTAACCTGGATTCAGGGGAACCGCTAACTGGTTGGGGCTCAGGGAGATCACTAGCTAGCCGGGGCTCAGGAAGACTGCTAGCTAGCGGGGAATCTGGGAGGCTGCTAGCTAGCCGGGGATCAGAGAGGCTGCTGGCTAGCCTTTGCTCAGGAAGTCTGCTAGCTAGCCTTGATTCAGGGGGGCTGCTAACTATCTGGGGCTCAGGGGAATTGCTAGATAGCGGGGAATCTGGGAGGCTACTAGTCAGCCGGGGCTCAGGAAGGTTGCTAGTTAGCCTGGATTATGGGGAATTGCTAGCTAGCAGAGAATCTGCGAGGCTGCTAGTCAGCCGGGGCTCAGGAAGGCTGTTAGCTAGCAGGGGCTTAGAGAGGCTGCTAGCTAGCCTGGATTCAGGGGGATTGCTAGCTAGCGGGGAATCTGGGAGGCTGCTGGTCAGCCGGGGCTCAGGATGGTTGCTAGCTAGCCTGGATTATCTGTCTGTCTCCCTCCCTCCCGCCTTCTCTGTATCTGTCTTCTTCCCTCCTTCTCTGTCTCTCCCTCTCTCCTTCTCGGTCTCTGTCTCTGTCTCCCTCCCTCCTTCTCTGTCTCCCTCCCTCCTCTGTCTTTGTCTCCCTCCCCCTCCCTCCTTCTCTGTCTCCCTCCTTCTCTGTCTCTCTCTCTGTCTCCCTACTTCTCTGTCTCCCTCCCTCCCTCCCTCCCTCTGTCTCTGTCTCTTCTCCCTCCTCTGTCTCTCCATCTCCCTCCTTCCATCCTTCTCTGTCTGTCTCTGTCCACCTCCCTCCTTCTCTGTCTCCCTCCCCCCTTCCCTGTCTCTCTCCCTCTCTGTCTCAGTCTCCCTCCCTCTCTGTCCCCCTCCTTCCTTCTCTGTCTCCCCCCTCTCTCTCTCTCTATCTCTCTCTCTCTCTCTCTCCTTCTCTCTCTCCCTCCCTCCTTCTGTCTCCCTCTCCCTCCCTCCCTCCCTACCTCCTTGGGTAATTTGTGATTTCATCCATATATATATAGCCTGCTTCTTTTTAGGCAATATATTCACCTCTCAGCTCTTTAGGGTCATGCTTGTTTGTTCTACGCAATGGATATGGCTGATAATAATACAACGTATTTATATTTTCAGCCTTTTTAGTCAATTTATTGGAACTTCCACTTTTGACAGTATTACAGTTCAGCTTCCAGCCTTTTTAGTCAATTTATTGGAACTTCCACTTTTGACAGTATTGCAGTTCAGCTTCCAGCTTTTATAGAAATGTTTTTCGGCATTTGAGATTTTTTTAAATTTTCTTTTGATTTCTGCATTTTAATATATGTTTCTCATAGCATTTGTAAGTCTTCCATACTTAGATAAATTCAGAACTCACAATGTTTTACATTGATGGCATCGTTGAACTTTTAAAGCCAACAATTCAGTTTGGCGTCAGCTTTTAACTTTTTAATGAAATTCATACTTATTAAAACGATTTTAAGTTTTTCAACTATTATCACTACTTTAACTTCTTCTTACGGATTTAAGCTATTCATCCAGTTTAGCTTTAGCAATTCAGCTATTCAGCATTCCCATGCATTTTCTGCAGGAAATGCATTTTCTATTTCTTATGTTTTTGGCTCTCCGTAACTTCTGCATACTTTCAGAAGTATGGAATGCAATAGACAGACGGTCGTCAGATGCCCCGACACTTAAATTCAACTAAAATGTAACAGTGAACAATCAGTGTTCGACCTACAGTCTGTTAAGATGCCTCTCCAAACTCACCATAAAACATTAAGACACGTTAAGAAAAAAGATCCGTATTTTGCTGTAATCCAATGACACGGAAAAAAAACAATCCACAGCGATCAGTAGATCCACAAACAGAGTCACAGTGTATCCAGCAAGGCCTATACGAGCGTCAGATTCACCAGCCAGCTCCAAACAGGTGAACGAGGCCTCTCCACTTCGCCGTTTAAATAAAACTGAATAAACGTATACAAGTCCAAATCTACACAAAACCCGCAATCATTAGTAAGCTGACATCACATTTATATACATGGCATTTAGGAAACCTTTATTGCAAGGTTGGCACGGCAAGATGTCCAGACTAGTGCAACAATAACTTTCGTTTTTTGCGTCCTGCTGCTCCCATCGTCAGGCAGGTAATATTTTTTTTTACTAAAGCTGTATATGAAATCTGATGTATTACCTACCACCATTTAGTTGTTTTGTGTTATTTAAGATATTTATAAAATATCTGGTCATGCCAGACGTAATTATTCCACAAATTTTTTAAACAATGCAATTACCCGTTTCAGCCACCAGGGGGGGCAGTGCTCCTCCTGCCCCCCCAGCAAACTCCACGTATGCGGTTAGACCCATCTGGAGAAGGGGTTGTAGCCGATTCTGTGGTCTGGCACAGACCAGTGGTCACAACCACTAGGGGCGCTAAACACACTGGTCGTGACCAGCTCATCAGTGGTCGCGACCAGTTGCTCTGTGGCACGGACCATGGTCTCTGGCACAGACCAGTGGTCACAACCACTAGGGGCGCTAGAGACACTGGTCGCGACCAGCTCCTCAGTGGTCTGCCCTGTGGTCCCTGTGGTCTGTGAAGCGGCTTTAGTATTTTCTCCCCTTTCTTGTCGTTTTGGCAGCACTGTTGGCTGGATAAATGTCAGAGATCATAATCGTTTGTGTATAAAAAACACTATATCAGATATATTATGATTATTATTGTTATTATTATTGATTATGAAGATCCGTGTGGTCAGGACCAGCTGGTCTCTGGCACAGACCAGTGGTCACAACCACTAGGGGCGCTAAAGACACTGGTCTGTCTTGTGGTCCTTGTCATCTGCCTGTTGTCTTGACCAGTTACTGAGTGGTCTTTGGAGTAGTTATTGTACATTTAATACACCTTCTCCCCTTTCTTATTGTGTTGGCAACACTGTGCTGAATACATGTAAAAAAAAAAAAAAAAAAAAAAGTATTTATCTTTTGTCTGTAAAATATTATTGATCATTACTATTAATAGAAATCATAATACCAATGATTAAATTATTAGTCATAGTTGTACTATCGACTATGCAGGCCCGTGTCTTCCATCATCAATGATCAGGACCACTTACCCTAACTCTTTTTTTGAAGAGAATTGAAGATTAATTTTCAATTGGTTTTTCGATCATGCCATGGCTGCATGGCCACTGCCTTTAAACCAATGAAATGAAGGAAACGGTTGGTGATTCAGTTCCTGGCCAATCAGGAGCCATTTCCAATTTTAATGCCAGGTGTGATCATATTGATCATATGCCGTATGCTCATTCTAAAACCACGAAGAGCGGCAAATATGGCCTAGGATATACTTTTCTTGGATTCCTTTGATTCCCAGGCCCATTCCAAGGATCTGTGTAAGTAATCTTTGACTTTTATTATGTTTTCATTGTTATTCTTCGAGATATGCTATACGTGATCAGACTCTTTTTAGATTTGAGCCATCTTGTGTGTCTTTGACTAATAGCCTAACTGAAATGTCATTGAATATAAGCCCCAAATGTATAAAAATAATAATAATAATAACAATACTAATCATAATATATCTGATATAGTGTATTTTATAGACAAACGATTATGATCTCTGATATTTATCCAGCTAACAGTGCTGCCAAAACGACAAGAAAGGGGAGAAAATACTAAAGCCGCTTCACAGACCACAGGGACCACAGGGCAGACCACTGAGGAGCTGGTCGCGACCAGTGTCTCTAGCGCCCCTAGTGGTTGTGACCACTGGTCTGTGCCAGAGACCAGCTGGTCCTGACCACACGGATCTTCATAATCAATAATAACAATAATAATCATAATATATCTGATATAGTGTTTTTTATACACAAACGATTATGATCTCTGACATTTATCCAGCCAACAGTGCTGCCAAAACGACAAGAAAGGGGAGAAAATACTAATGCCGCTTCACAGACAACAGGGACCACAGGGCAGACCACTGAGGAGCTGGTCGCGACCAGTGTCTCTAGCGCCCCTAGTGGTTGTGACCACTGGTCTGTGCCAGACCACGGAATTGGCTACAACCCCTGCTGAAAATATTTTACAATTAGTCTGTTGTAAAACGCTACTTTGCCTGGACTATTTGTGCCAGTAAGAAGCTGGTCATGACCGCTGTGCCACTAGTCGTGACCAGTGTATTTAGCACGCCTAGTGGTTGTGACCACTGGTCTGTGCCAGAGACCAGCAGCTGTTCCGTGCCAGAGACCAGCTGGTCCTGACCACACGGATCTTCATAATCAATAATAATAACAATAATAATCACAATATATCTGATTTAGTGTATTTTATAGACAAAAGATTTTGATTGCTGACATTTATCCAGCTAACAGTGCTGCCAAAACGACAGGAAAGGGGAGAAAATACTAAAGCCGCTTCACAGACCACAGGGACCACAGGGCAGACCACTGAGGAGCTGGTCGTGACCAGTGTCTCTAGCGCCCCTAGTGGTTGTGACCACTGGTCCCTGCCAGAGACCATGGTCCGTGCCACAGAGCAACTGGTCGCGACCACTGATGAGCTGGTCGCGACCAGTGTCTCTAGCGCCCCTAGTGGCAGTAACCACTGGTCCCTGCCAGAGACCATGGTCCCGGGACAGACCACGGAATCGGCTACAACCCCTGCTGCCCATCTGCTTGGGGGTCGAGACTGAGAGCTACATGGATAAATATGCACCAAACAAGCCACTTTGAAATTTTGCTCTTTTCATGAATAAAAAAGTTGGGTGACCGCCCTGCCGAGACTAAAAAATGTTGGATGACCCTCCCCTCAACAAAAAATAAAAAGACATGACCCTCACACCAAGATTTCTGGCTTTGTCTGTTGTTTTTAACATTGTCGTTTGAAGCTGAGTGCTGACTTTTAATCGTTCCTCTTTTGCTCCAAAAACAACCACCTCAGTTTTTTCTTCATTTAATTTAAGAAAATTCTGGCACATCCAGTCGTTAGTTTGTTCAATGCACTTAGTCAGTTGTTTTATTGGACTATAGTCCCCTGGCGATAAGGTTATATAAATTTGTGTGTCATCCGCATAACTATGGTAACTTATTTTATTGTTTTCCATAATTTGAGCCAGTGGAAGCATGTAGATGTTAAACAGAAGAGCCTCCAGAACTAAGCCTTGGGGAAGTCCGCACGTCATATTTGTATGCTCAGATGTATAATTACCTATAGACACAAAGTTGTCCCTATTCTTTAAATAAGACTCAAACCACTTTAGTACTGAGCCAGAAATGCCAATCCAGTTTTCCAATCAGTCTAGTAATATGTCATGGTCGACCGTATCAAATGCAGCACTGAGATCAAGTAATACTAAGACTGAAATTTTTCCACTATCTGTGTTTAAGTGGATATCATTAAAGACTTTAACAAGAGCTGTCTCAGTGCTGTGGTGTGGTCGAAAACCCGACTGGAAGGCATCAAAACTGTTGTTTAGTGACAAGAAAAGGTTGAGTTGTTGAGAAACCGTTTTTTCAATGATTTTACAGAAAAATGGAAGGTTTGATATCGGCCTATAGTTGCTCATTAGTGACGTGTCTAGATTGTTCTTTTTTAAGAGTGGCTTAATGACTGCAGTTTTCAGGGCCTGTGGGGAAGATACCTGAGAGAATGGACGTGTTTACAATCTGTAGAAGATCTGTAGCCAAACAATTCGATACATTTTTGAAAAGGCCCGTTGGTAGAATATCAAGGCTACAGGAGGAGGAGTTTTCAGATGTTGTATAATGTCCTCCAGGTTTTTACGGTTAATCATATGGAATTGGATCATATTGGAATTTGTTTTGCCTGGACACTGTGACAACACATACCCTGTACTCGATATGGAAGCACTGACTGTTTGTCTAATTTTCAGAATTTTGTCTTTGAAGAAGGTGGCAAAATCATTGCAGGCCTTGGTGGATAAAAGTGCAGATGCTACTGGTACTGGAGGGCTTGTTAACCTATCGACAGTAGCAAACAAAGCACGTGAATTATTATTGTTTTTGGCAATAATGTCCAAGGAGAAGAACCGCCTTGCATTCCTCAGTTCCAAATTATAAATCATAGTCTGCACTGCTGGCTGGGGCGCAGGAGCATCAATTGGGGAAGTGATAGCTGGCAAGCTATAGTTGTCTGGTGTCTTGCACCTACGATGACATTAAAGCCGGGAGGCTGCAAGGCTTTTGGCTTGGCTTGATTAATGTTAGGTGAGAGTACTGGGGGCGGTGAGGTGGGCTGGGAGCCTAGTTCAGGTCCTGGGTAATGCCTATAGGTATGGTGATCATAGTGGTAGTGCAGTTTAGGGTCGGCAAACTGGGTGACATGGTTGGTATGCTTGGGTCTCACTATTTGCTGTGGGCTCACTGTGCTCGGATCTGGCACCGCCACCTCACTCAGAAAATTAATTTGAGTTCTATTTGAGTCCAGTTGGTGGCTTGTTGCAGGACCAGGGGAGGGTTGAGCGATTGCGATATTGAATGGTAAATATAAATAAAAACACATACCCATGTACTTGTTTGATTGTTATTGCATATTTGTAAATGTCAGTTTTACATTTGGAGTGGTAGGGTGACAACTGAAAGCTATGTATAGATACATTTTTAAGTTTTGGAAGGAAAGCTTCACGTCCGTGTTAGCATGGGTAGCACTAGGTTACTGTCTTGTATTGTCCTTCGTGTCACGGGGACTTGTTTAGTTTATTTACATTTTGTATTAGCCTGTCCAAACGCGTTTGTTCTGACATGTCTGGGACCCCCCCGTGCCAGTTCACATTAAATGACATCACATAGTACGCGTAGGTTCACCAGGGGACCCGAAGCTCAAACGCCAGGCCAATGCAAAAACGTCAAAAATAAACTAAGTCCCGGGGACCCGAAGGACAACACAAGGGTTAACCTTAACCTTACTACATCTTTTTTTTTAATGAAAGATGATTCAAGATGTTCTTTTTTACACATCTGGACTATTGTATTTTTTATTGTATTGATGCAGCATGTAAATCTGGAGCCAGGAGTTTTGGGGGTTAGTGTTTGAGATGCTGAGTGTTTAATAAAACAAATCCTCTCCACATATATCAGGCTGAGGTTTGTGGAACAAAAAACAAGTGGGAACAAGTATGAATAAGAGCAACAAAGTAGAGCCAGGGGGTATCAATAAATAAAACAAAGTTAGTCATGAGTGGAAAAAGAACAACAAATGTGTGAACAGGTGTGCTGAAAAACAAGAACAAAGTGAAGGAACATGGGGGAATAGTATAAGTGATTAATTAACAAAAAAAATCCTCCACATATATCAGGCTGGGGTTAAGGATTCAATCAAGTGCATCAGGGCTGAGAGGAAGGTAAACAACCATGACAAGGGGTACCTTGGCAGCAAGAGTCAGACTAAGAAGGCAATTTCAAGACAGCAGACTTCCTCACCTAAGGTCATAACATCTAGTCCATTGCCAAACACCTTACTGGTTGCCATGGATGCATTTGGCCTCTCCATCCCCGGCACATCGTCCGCAGCCTCCAGTCGCCTCTTATTTCAGCAGCCAGCAGCCACTACCAGCAGCCGTCGCCAGCACCAGCTAGGGCTGCTCGAATATGGAAAGAAATATGATAATAATTTGGTCAATATTGAAATCACGATAATTTAACATGATTACTCGTTGACTTCTGGAAAGATGTTGAAATTATTGAACTTAAAAAACAGTGGAAAACGTTAAATAAATCAACAGTAAAAAATAAAAACAACTGTGAAATTTGCCTTAATACTTTTCCTATTTAAACTTATGTCATTGTCATATGTCACTTACTGATTTTTTTTTGTGTGGAATAATTTGTATTCATACATGTAATCCAACAGCCCTTTCAAGGGTATAATTAAACAAACGCAACCTTATTTCTAGACACACAGTACTCAGCTGACTAGTTAACACCGTCAGGTTCAGCAGATAAAACTTAAAATAAATCCATCCTTAATCAACCTTAATGATCCTAGTAATTCAACATCAATAACTAACTAAATAAAAGTTGACAGAGATTCACTACTGAACTTCGTAATTGTTGGTTTAGCGATAGCTTCACAGCTGGCGAAGTCAAGCTAACAAACGAGCTAACGAGCTAACAAACTAGCAGGCAATTGGTCGGCTACCAAGATAAAAATATATATAATTACGCTGTGCACACATACAAATAAAGATCAGTATATGCATCATAAAGGGCCTCTGATAAAATATAGACAGTTGACAATTTAAAAGAGGTAGCTATTTAATCATCTTATCTCAGAAGTTACTCGACTGCCAGCAATGAAAATGAATGATGTCCGACGCCGTGAATGGATTGTTTGGAACTATGTAAGACTGCATACCACGGAAGTAGGTACAAAAAGCCTACAACGGAGTCCAATGAGAGTGTCGCCACGCTGTCTTTCTCTATCACTCTGGCTGTTACAGCCTGTTGGCTTCCATCTGAAGCTAAAACTCGATTGGTGACTGCCAACTAACGTCTCTAGGCATACTGTGCATAAACTGATGAGAAATAAATAGTTGCACACGACGAACCAAATCGTCAAATCTACCTGCCGACATCCGAAAGTACTACCTTTTGCCTCAATTGTTTCAGCAGTCATACAGACCATCTCCTCTGATGTCTTCTCTCCCTGACATTGCAGTTGTTGTATTAAAAGTAACTGTTGTTTGACTTTAATTAGGTCCAACTCCAACAGGATCAGCTCAGTTTCAGTCATATGGTACATAGGAAGAACACACATGAAGGACATGAAGAAACTCAACACAGTAGCATAGATCCCACCGTCAACTAGCATTATGGAGGTGTAATTGCAGAGCGTTTCAGAAAGAACAGAATCCAGAATACTGTCTCCCTACCTTATCAGACAAAAGCAGAAAATATCTATGTTGGCCGATCAAAGCCCAAGAAGTCCTGGAGACCATTAATTATGAGACAAAAAGCAGTTTCTTTAAAAAGGAACCTTCAGGCTACAATACAGACTTCTGGGGCTCCAACCCTGAATGTTTTCTCAAAAGCCCTGAATCTTTTAGGTTTTTAAAATAACTTTGTGTCATTTCCCCTCAGTCTCTCTGACTAGACCGGCAAATCAATGGAGAAAAAGTTCTGTTACAGAGGAAATATCTCCATTCATTCTGTGAACTCTACTAAAAACAGGTTTCAAGATTAGTAATACTATTTACGCCAAATACCTACCCTACCTATGTTTTGTAACTTAACAATAGAAACATCAGACAATTTTTGCCTCTTCTTAGGTGGCAGGAGTGAAAAGGAGTCATCCTCAACATTTGTTGTTTTCTGGTTTCAGAATGAGGAAGACAGTTGGAGAACAGTTACATACAAAATAGGATGTCGGCTTTACAGGTTGATTCTTTTCCTACTAACAACTATCATGTTTTTCCCAAATGAGGAATGACATTGAAACAGATTTTAGGCATTCTATTATCAAATGAGTTGAACAATAGTGCACATAAGCTGTTGTAAATGGAGCTTCCCCCCCGAATGTTTACTATGTCTGGCTCTGCCCATGTTGTTCAGAGTGAGAGGAGTTGTGTGGATTTATTTGGGATTGGCTCTTCTCCTGTCCATCTACATTGTGGTTGTATCAAGACAGGAGCATTAAGCATGAGCAAAACCGGATGTTTTTCAATTTCCCTCCAAAATAAAAGCATAATGCAATGCATCCATGGCAGTTGCACCACCCACAAATGAAGGCACTACAGAGGGTGGTAAAAAAACTACTCAGCACATCACTAAGACAAAACTACCCTCCATGGAGGACCTCTACACCTAACAGTGCAGGAAGAAGGCCAACAGGATTATTAAAGACCCCAATCAACAAACTGTTGTGCCTGCTGCACTCCAGCAGATGTGGGACCACATCTGGTCCCACACCGCCAGGCTCTGGGACAGCTTCATCCCACAGGCTATAAGAACTCTTGAGTGCTGAGCTCCTTACTTTGAAAATATGTTACTGCCTTTTCACCTTCACATACCTACAATCTGTTTACATCTATCTATATAGGCCTGTTGTTACCTCTCATAAATATCTACTACATTCCTGTTTACGTTCAGTTACTTTGCAACTACTGTACACTATCACACATTTTATTTTATATGTATATTTGATATGTTATATTTTTTTAATAATAATAATAATAATATATTTTATTTAATGTCTTAGATTCTCTTTTTTTACTTGTGGGGATTCTTTTTTTAAATATTTAATGAACATTTTAAAAAGAGCCTGAGATCTAAGATTTCCATTTCCACCGACTGCTACTGTGTACTTGAGTAAATAACTTGAAACAATTGTGTAATTATGTTTTAATTTTGTGAATGTAAACAGTAAATGTGCATACAAGTGCAGTACATGTTAGATGTAAATAATAACCATCATACAAATTACCCCTCAAGAATATACAGTTTTTCCTTTCTTTCTTCCGTTCCTTGTGCTTTTTCCATACAGTATACTGTATCTAACACTAGATTTGAAAATACCTTTACTATGGTTGTAAGGACTCAGAAGTGTGGGACAGGCACATTTAGATTAAAAAAAACATTTAAATGATCATTAAACAAAGTAAGGATTTTGTGTTAGTAATATTCATATGAAACAATTTCATTTGAAATAATGTCTTATTGTAATTAAAATAGCTCGTTACGTATCTCAACAGCTTCATTAATTCTATTAAATCACATTATATTGCAATTATTTTTATGTCAGAAGATGTGTGATTATATTTTTTAAGCCTCCTATAATATATATTTTATCATAAATGCCAAATTTACCTGCGGGGACTTAAAAATGCCAGTAGTTGCAGAAACACCCATGTATCCAAATGTGCTCTTCAAGTCATTGCAACATAGAACACAACAAAAACAAATGAACAGAAATGTATTTTGAAAAAAATAAAAAGCTGAAGATTCAGTTTAGTGACCACAATGTTATTAGGCTGTCAGCTGTTAACTTTGTCCCCTGGGTCATCAAAAAGCATTTTATGTTGACAATTGGAAACGGAGGTCGCTGTTCTTTCTGAGTCAAACCTGACATTAGCCTTTCAGAGCACCAATGCTGGGCGCTTCTGTCATTGCGTTTTTCGGTTCCTGGAAAATATTGCTTCATACTCCCATTGGCCCTCCTACCGCTGGAACAGCTGCATCAAGCCAACCAGAACACAGGCAGACACTACAGGAAGTAAACAGCCTTCCTTCAGATTAAAGGATGAACATTTACCCTACCATTGTTGGGTGAAAAGGACAAGTAGGCTAACATGGACTAAGGACATTAGAATATCATGGTTGACGCAAAACACTTGAACGACAATATTCAAGAAAAGATGAGTAAATATCGGCAAAATGAATGCAAATGATTTTGTTGGCATATGGAGGCTTTATTTTGAAATGCGCAACTAAATGTGTCATTTTTTAGAACTTTACAGTGATGTGGCTGTACAAAACATTGCCTACTGTACAGACGTCGGTCGGCGTTTATCCAACTCCTCAGACACCAGCTGGGGAACAGCTTTTATAAGACGTCTATAAAATATGGAGGATTTTAAGTGAAGTAACGGGATTGAACACGCTGGATACTTTTCCTGCCACTCTTTCCCTCTGGACACTTGGACACTCCTTAATTTGTGTTCGCTGCATGTGGACCGAGTTCAGCAGGGATCCTAGCAGACGTTCCCTGGTGGTTTGGTAAGTTAGTACTTTTCCCCCGCTAATGATCGATTTATGTGAGTTCCTGAAAGCTACAATGACTGTAAAGGGATCTCTTGTTCTGGGCTTCACGGGCGTGTGTGAGTTGCTCAGGCAGCTCAGTCAGAGTCGCCTTAAATTCAACCAACAGAAAATAAAATTGGATGGTACCTTAACAACAGCAAACCCCTAAGTAACACCAGATCAACGCAAGTTGTCATCACAAACAATACTAGCACACCAACTCCATATACAGTAGGAGTAGATCACAGCACAATCAGTGATAACCGGTGTAAAGTAGCCTAACCCTTAATCTGACCACACAATTAAAAACTACCGCAGTGTGTTACATGTAATCAGGTTGCAGTTTCATTTTGCAGTTAAATCACGAATTATTATGTGTGAAAATCACGTGATCGTCTGTTGACAATAACAGTTCTGAGGGAAGACAACAGCATGCATAAAGAAATAAAGAAAACTGTCATGTCAAGGACCAACCAGACATACAGTATACACAAAACAATGAAGCCCACCCATACTAGGAGGCTATTATACAGTAAGCATTTAAAACAAGTTATTGTGTACAGGCTTTTGTCTGATGGGAATAGTCAGTAGCACATTCTGTCATGATAATAACCTATAGTAAGTAAAATAACACTGAACTATTCTGCATTGAATTGTAGACCCTCTGATCCTTCAAAGACCTTTGGTGGTCCTTGAACCTCTTTCACAAACAGGCCTGTTAGGCATCAGTCAAAGACAAAGAGACCTTTCAGGTTTCTGTTGAACAGTACTAACGGTAACTAGAACACTTAGAGAGTGCAGACCTCCACCAAGGCATGCCCTATCTCACAGTGTTTTGTGATTAACAATTTTTATTATTATGTTTTTAAACTAAAGACGAAACATACAATTTACAACATAAACACATCCCCTCCCTTCCTGATCCCCCCTTCACCCCCACTAGTCATCACCACATATGCCGTAGGCCTCGGTTGTCAATTTAGGTACAAGACAAGATA
The DNA here is from genome assembly GCA_023566125.1 of Zingel zingel. Lineage (NCBI taxonomy): Eukaryota > Metazoa > Chordata > Actinopteri > Perciformes > Percidae > Zingel > Zingel zingel. The sequence goes on along the minus strand of CM042328.1, from coordinate 33,157,656 downwards.
AAATAATAACCATAATTTTCTAGACAATACAATGAAATCATAACAAAACAGACAACAAACTGTAAACCAAATGGACATATTATGTATATGTGATAAAACAATAAACAGGAGCGCAGAGATGGAAAAGTGGCTGATGGCACGCAACTGTGGTACAGCGGCATAAGCCGATCCTCTACAGTGACATGTACATGTGCCGGTCGTCAGAGTGACATGCTGCTTGTGTTCCACCGACACCTTTTAGAGGCAGGTGGAAGTGGTAGGCAATTGTCAGTGACAAACAGTAAAGTAATTTCATATATCCTTGCTGATGTACCCAGAGTTAATATCACCAGCCTTTGGATGCACACTATCTATTTGATTTAGGCCCCCATGAAGTGTGCTGGGCTCTGAAGCCAATTTGACATGGTGGCCGAACAGTGAAATTGCAACTTCCATGTCCGTCACGCGTTGTAATGGGGCATAAGAATACTTTTTCCCATAGACCTACATGAGGAAAGAGACATCTGTAAATTAGTGGATGTTTTTCCAGCATCACAACCCCGCAAAACTATCAGAATTTGATCCAGTTGAGGAATTCTGTTAGAGAAACAATTGACAATAAAAATCAGTCAGAAGAGCAGAAAAACTAAAATATATCTATGGATAGGAACCAAACAATAGGACAACTGTGACTGATTATGTAACTAAAAAAAGGCCAATTTTACTGTCTGCAATAATGACTTTTTTTGGTTCAGTCTATAGAAAATGGCAACTGCTCTCAGTGGCCGAAACCCTGGAGGACGAGGACCGAACCGAAGTAAGGGTCGGATTTTAGGCATTTTTGATGCCATCCAGGATGCAGTGGGGCCAGTGAAACAAGCGGCTGCCGACCGACGGACTGTGGAGAAAACCTGGAAACTCATGGATAAAGTTGTACGTTTGAAGTGATAAACCCATCAGACCTGTCTGCCAGATGGTGGACTTTGTTGTAGATGCACATGGAGAGGTGAAGCTAATGCTAAAGGGGTGCACATGTGTTCTTTGATCATTTTCTGATTGCGTATTCAGTCAATTAAAGTATATGTTTTATACCCTCTAATGTTACACGTGGCTGGTACATATTTGTCAAAATCTATGATAACTCATTGATGATGTGTCCAAGAACAGTTTATCACTGATTCTTTAAACCTAATTCAACCAGATTCTAAATAAAGGTGCTAGTAACATTGTTAGTGTGTTGGCTGAACAAAGATGTGTGTCTTTGCAATAAAGATAATAGGGGAATTTGCATAATACTCTTTAGATTATTGACCTGGTGACATCTTAGAGTTTGCCTTTGAGCAGATTAAACAGAGTTCAGAGCTCATTTTTTGTCATGTGGTAAACACAAATAAATGTTGGAGCAAGTAATCATTAATAGATTTCTTTGCCACAGGTCCGCCTTTGCCAAAATCCTAGACTCCAGCTGAAAAACAGTCCACCATACATCCTGGATATCTTACCTGATGCCTACCAGCACCTGCGGCTTACACTAGGCAAATATGAAGAGAACCAGAGACTCACACAGCTCAGTGAGAATGAGTACTTTAAAATCTACATTGATAGCCTTATGAGGAAATCCAAACGGGCCATCCGGCTCTTCAAAGAGGGAAAGGAGAGGATGTATGAGGAGCAGTCACAGGACAGGTAAGAGAACTTTTGATAAGAAAATATTTTTATCTTGATTATTTTTATACTTCATAGAGGCTTCTGTGATGACAATGGAGGGTGACCAAGCTCATGGCGTACAGAGGGAAAACCACCTAAAAGTTTACAGGTTTACGGATTACACTTATTTAGCTGACGTTGAAGATATCATTTTTATTTTATGTACCAAGGCACAGTCTAAACACAAGTGTTCAGTCTGTGGTGGAAGAGGTTTAGAGTTTTTCTGTGTGGATGTGATGTCATTGGGGAGCTGGTTCCATCATTGTGGGGCCAGGAAAGCCAACAGTTGTGATTTTGTAGAGCGGTAGCCAGGCCCCCTTTGTAGTGAGGGCAGCAAGCCGTAGAGCCAGCTGAAAGTAGTAGCAGAGTGTAGTGGAGAGATGATCCTATGATGACTGGGTAAAGGGGAGTTAAACAGACAATCTGAAATATATTACAGTTGTGTTGATGATTTAGGCATTACAAATGTTCTTGTTTTGAGGGTACACTCTTTTCAGGTCCCCTATTCCCAAGGCTGTATGCAGTATTCTGTGGGTTAAGCATGCAGTAGATGCTGCAGAAAGCTCTATTCAGCGGTCACTAACCTTTTAGAATAATGTAACAGACAGGATGTGAGTTGAGGCATTACTGCGCTCATTTTCTTACTCACTGACAACCGTGGTCACAGCGGCAAGAGATGACAGAACTTTCTGACTGTCATCTCTAGACCGACTAGGGTTTTCATCAGCATTTTTATTTTGATACATAACTGATAGAACATGGATTTATAGCTCAGCTTTGCACTTCAGATGTGCATCATATTACTGATTCTTTGACTCATCCTCCCACAGCATAAGTTAAATCCACAATTTATTCATATCAGTCACACTCAGGGCTTGACATTAGCACCCGCCTACCCGCCAAATGCGGGGTAAAATTTGGCAGTGGCGGGTAATGCAGTTATTCTGCCTTGCCACTTGGGCGGGTGGCATATAGGCCTATATACAGTGCCTTGCGAAAGTATTCGGCCCCCTTGAACTTTTCGACCTTTTGCCACATTTCAGGCTTCAAACATAAAGATATGAAACTGTAATTTGTTGTGAAGAATCAACAACAAGTGGGACACAATCATGAAGTGGAACGAAATTTATTGGCTATTTCAAACTGTTTTAACAGATAAAAAACTGAAAAATTGGGCGTTCAAAATTATTCAGCCCCTTTACTTTCAGTGCAGCAAACTCTCTCCAGAAGTTCAGTGAGGATCTCTGAATGATCCAATGTTGACCTAAATGACTAATGATGAAAAATAGAATCCACCTGTGTGTAATCAAGTCTCCGTATAAATGCACCTGCTCTGTGATAGTCTCAGAGGTCCGTTTAAAGAGCAGAGAGCATCATGAAGAACAAGGAACACACAGAGTTATGTTCAGCATGTATCCTGTATGGTGGGTTCAGCAACAGTTGCGTCTGTGACAGAAAAACATTTTGACAAGAGGTTTGTAACAGAAGTAGAGGGTGCACGACAACAGACTGTGCGCTCCACTTATCGTCACCGGGGGGGGGGGGGTGGGGGGTGCCAGCTGCTCCTCTTGACTGACACACAAGTGCGTGCTCAAAACCACCTTCAATTCAAGTTTTTGCCAATTGCTTACACACTTGTTGCGGAATGTGTCAAAACTCTTCACACAAGCCAAATAAGACACAACACTTGGAGATAAATATCTCACTTCTATGTCAAGGTGAAACTACAATTTAAATGTAACAATACTTTTTCAAAATGGCATTTTTGTAACAAAATGGTAAACACATGCACCATTTGAATTACTCTTTCAAAGCAGCAACAACAGACTGATGAACTTTATACAAAACACTATTCTCTTTAGTACTTTGTATACCTATTTTCTCATACAGGCTTCTCTGAAAGATTGTTCCAGTACAGAACATCTACTTACATTTCAATGAACACAAACATCGAAAGGCTGAAGAAAAAAAATATCTAGTACATATTTTCATTGCAGGTTTTTACAACAAAAAATACAAAGAAAAGTAGAATTACAGTATCAATCAAATAATAAATTAATAAATAAATCAATCAATACAATAAATAAAATATAGATAAATATATTTGCAGTGAAATTGCAGTGCAAACGGGGGGGGGGGGGGGGGGGGGGGGGGGGGGGTGTTGAAAATTGTAATTGCAATGAAAAATTAATAAAAACATTCTTATAAAAAAAAAGTCAAGCCCTGGTCACATTGAATTTCAGAACTAAAACTGTGTGGTGATTTTCATAAGCAGTATGTGATTAAAAAAAGACTTCTTAATTCCAGAGCTCAGTATACGTATCTTACGTTGCAAGTTACTAATATTAAAAGTAATTTAATCATTGTAATATTGTTGTACTCAAGACATGACAATGTACAATGTTGTTTGATCTCAGCCATGTCATCGTTAAGATATATATCAATACCTCATTATGGGCTGACAGCAGAGTGTGATGTGAGAGAGGTGATGATAGTGATCCTAAGTGAGAGGTTTGCCTATTTCACCAGGGTTACAGCAGAGCTGTCCTCTCCACGGTCTAATTTGTAAGCTGCGACGTGTCAAACACAGCATTGGTGGCCTGTAACCGTCATCCCACTGTGATTGTGATGTGTTAGACATAAGCCTGACTGACTCAGATTCAAGAGGGAGTGGGAGGTAAAGATGGAGAAGTGAAAGAGAGGAGAGTTGGAGGGAGAATAGAAAGCAGAGGCATGTTCATCAGAAAATAAATGGTGCAGTGGTTTTTGGTTATCTGTGAATAGAAGCCTATGCTACTGCACTGTGTGCTTTATCTTATCATTATACTAAAACATGCCATATTACTGTAGTACTGGGATAGTCAAGTTGCTAACAGGAAGTTTGTCATTATCAAATTGTCAAACAAAATATAAAATTGCTTTTCCCCCCAAACCATTTATTTGGGATTATCACAATAACATTTGCTTTGAACTTGCATGACTTTCTCCTTAACATTGACCTTATGATCACTTAGTATTAACAGGAGCAGCAGTAAGGATAAAGCCCTTTTTGCCTTTGTGACCTCATGTAATTTAGAAATCATCCCCCCCCATGTCTATGTTTTGTGCAGCCATTCGCAAGGGCTACGTTAAGTCTGTATTTTTACTCTCAAAACTTTCATTTATTATTGCTAACCAGCCAATATGACCCAAGATGCTGATTCGCACGGGACTAATATTATCACACAACCTCTTTGTTTGTGAAATATGTCTTGGTTTTGTCTTAGACTTGTTAGTATTTGCACTTTGACTTGGCCGATGGTCTCGCTAAATATTCTAGTTGGTCTTGGGCGAGTTCAACGATATATGCTTTCTTTCCAAAGTATCTTTCTCCTTTAAAACCAAACCATTGATAAAGTGTGCCTGTTTGGAAAACAGGTTTTGGTTTAATTCAAAATCCATCTGGAACGTTATTGGTCGCCTGGTATGTTCCTGGCTCCGTCATATGCCTCTGTGGAGCACCCACACGCGGAGGCATCAATCCTTTTCCATTTGGCCACAGACACAATGTGGGCGAGCACTTTGTACTATGGATTCTTCAGGACAAGTAATAGGTTCAAGAATGGGAACATGTCAATTTTTTGTGATACCTGTGTTACTTGTTATTTTTTACATTTTCCATTGGCAGTTTAGAATTTTTTTGTTACACCAGAATAAAAAGATACCAGAATAAAAAGATTGCTCTACTTAAAGTGACTATATGTAACTTTTTTTGTCATCTGATGATCATAAATGACCTGTAACAGGAAATGAGACGAATAGTGAAAAGAACTTTTTATATATTTTTTATTAATGCCTTTTCCCGGGTCCGATTATTCCCACAAAGTCACAGAATGATTTATGGCAGGTAGACAGTAACACATTCTGATGGGTCACAGATTTTGGTGTAACACCGGAAAAGCCTGTGTTAGTGAGTATCCAGACAGATAAAAGGTAGCAGGAGATTTCCTTATATAGGCCTAATTGTATTCTAATTTTATTTTAGAAGTTATCTGAGTAAGTTATGGCTTATTCTTGGGCAGGAACATCACAGAAAAAAAGGAAATTAAACAAAGAACTAAAAGCTAAAAGGGAAAGTGACAGACAACGGGCGAAACTCTCATCAATCTCAGTACGGACGCTTTATTCCTTTTAGTCCGTGTTTGTGTTGGCCTACTATTTTCTTTTCCCTTGTCCCCCTGTACCTGTGTAAAGCATCCTTTGGTTTCATGAAATGCGCTATATTAATCTTAGTTATTAATCTAAAGTTATTATTACGTTAGTTGCTACAACAATCTCTTAATGCTTTGGCTCGTGACACAGTGACAGTGAAAACGTTACCCAGTTTAACTCACGATGCATCCAGGCTAAGTTACCGTATGCAACACTGGAAATGCAACGATGCATCTGTAACTTATTCTCTTATTGTGAATGAATGATTTTCTGTCTGAGCAAAATATTCATCGCGACTGTATGACCTCCCGGTAACGCTAACTCAGTGTGTAATACAGTGGGCAATACAGCACCGTAAAGAAAAGACCTTTAGGACAGCAGGTGTGGTAAAAACACTATTGCTTTTGTCCAAAGCGGACGCTGGAATCAACACAAACTGAAAGTTACATATAGTCACTTTAAAGTCAATAATATGGCCTACGTTGATTCTATAGTGAGGTTACTCTGCACTTGCTTTTTGATCATTACAACTAATTATGCAAAATGATCAATATTTGTCATTAAGTCCAACAAAACGTAAAATTGCTCCCCCCCCCCCCCCCCCCCCCCAACCATTTATTTGGGATTATCACAATGAAAGGGAATTTTGTTTCTTATTCCTGTCGTTCATTAAACAGTGTGTGCAAGAATAGAGCTTGAGTTACGGGTATGAAAGGCTCCAGTGATTCTCAGGAGCTCTCTCTGGTTGCCATGTGCAGAGCAGAGGGAAAATCCCCATGCACTTTACATCCTGTTTATAAATTTCCTCTCAGGTTGAGCTCTCAAATAGTCACCCAGCTGATGTTTTTGATCTAACTGTGTGTTAACAGTGTTTGCAGTAAACACTATACATTGTTGTTGTACTTTAACTTTGTTTGTCGGACTGAATTTTCTTTTGGTAGTTACATACTATGTCAAGATTTAAATGGCAACTCACGTCATCTCCCCAAGAAACACAACCCTACCCTCAACCTCTCACATTTTAGGCAGGTTTAAACAGGCATTACAAGTAGACAAGTATATGTCTAATCCCCAGCTTTCAACATAGCATCTTTCATACTTACAATAGATTAGTTAAGAGTCATGCAGGATGTGTCAGCCGTCCTGATAGATGGACTGAATTCTTTATGATAAGCATTTAGAGAAGCAACCTCCAGCATTGTTACTGTGCCTATTCCTCTTTCTTTAATGAAAACTAAAACCATTACCTAAAACATTACTGACACTTCATTTTTTATAAAAAAAATGTTACAAACAGTACAATATCCAGTCGATGTTGCATTACATGTAGAGCTGGGCAATATATCGATATTCTGTCGATATCGTGATATGAGACAAGATATTGTCTTAGATTTTGGATATTGTAATATCGTAATATGGCATAAGTGTTGTCTTTTCCTGGTTTTAAAGGCTGCATTACAGTAAAGTGATGTCATTTTCTGAACTTACCAGACTGTTGTAACTGTTCCATTATTTGCCTTTACCCACTTAGTCATTATATCCACATTACTGATGATTATTTATCAAAAATCTCATTGTGTGAACATTTTGTGAAAGCACCAATAGTCAACAGTACAATATCGTTGTGGTATCGATATCGAGGTATTTGGTCAAAAATATTGTGATATTTGATTTTCTCCATATTGCCCAGCCCTAATTACATGGACACATTATTACATTACTGGCAAAAAACATTTGTATGACTGTTTCAGGATTTGATTTTAGAATTGACTGGTGTTATTGACTTTATTGCATTTTCTTTTATTACATTAGGGTGAGCTGTTACTTTGTGGGCAGGTGTTGGACGCCACAAGCATTGTCTGCTAAAAGTAGACTGAGTGACAAGTTTTTAGCAGCTTCTTGTCTCCTTCACTGCTTTGACACATGCATACAGGCATACCACTTCTGTGGTGTGGCTCATTTCGCAGGCAGCAGGTTGTCCAAGTGAACAGGAAGACCGTCCTTCAACCAGAGGTCTCGTTGTAAAACTCAGTTGTCTGCAAGCTTCATCCCTGTGGAAGTGACCAGCTCCAGGGGTGCTGTTTTGAGAACACAGGGATTAATTAACAGTATTTTTTAAGTAAATGACTATTGTTATGAACGCGCTAAACTAACCGGGCTTGTTAAAACCCCAAAGAGCATTTCCACTAAAGGTTAGCCGGTGCTTAATTGGCTCCGTTCTGTCGGCGTACTTGCCGGGCTAGCCCCGCTCCTCCTTTGTTGTAGCAGTTCAGATAAAAAAGGTGTATATACAACATGTTGTAGTGTTGGAAACAAGAAAGTCTTTCGGTCCTTAGTCTTCCGTAGCGTTCTTCGTTTGGTGACATCTGTTCTACAGCGTCTTTTCGACTCACCTCCAGCTGGAAGCAACCTTCTCCAAAACCGCAATTCTCGCACACACCTGTGACTCAAGGTTATATCAGAACACAACGACTCCCCCCTCATGTCATGTCAGTCTGACCCTGCCCACTTCCTGAAAGACCCAGATTAATATCATAACATCCCTCCCCCCATATAATAAAAAAACCTTTATTTTTTATTTTTGTTTATTTTTTTATTTTCTCTTGCCTTGTTTTTTTTTCACTTTTTCCAGGTTTTTCTAAAATTCCCACACCACTATCTATACACAATCTTATTTACACATACTTATTTAAACAATTTGATAAAACCTGCAACAATATCAGAACTATCAAAAATCTAATTTTCCTCTTAGGAATGAAACACTACAGAAGTGTGCAACAGTAAACCGGAAACTCACATAGGTTGATTCTCAGGGCGGTTCCCAAAATGGAATCCAGTAATTCACCTCTCTCTTAAGATCATTCAAGGGCTCAGCAACAACAACAAAGTCAGGAACAAATCTCCGGTAGAAACCACACATACCCAACACTGCTTATGTGCTGCTCCACTAAGCAGCACATAAGCTAACTCCTCCCTCCGGATCTACAGCTTAAAGGGTGGTGGCCTGTATGGAGGTTGGTCATCTGGGATCGAATAACCTACATCCACATCGTGGACAGCTAACGTCATACACCTTGGGACATCGTGGAAAAGGGGGAAGACGTTACTCCAAAGTAGCACTTCCAAACTTTGGATGCTGAACCAAATTAGCCTGAGCATCGGCAGACTCTTATTGTAGCTGTGATAGTTTGAACGTGGTGGACAAAATGACAGTGATGCTATGTGCTCTAACGCTAATACTAAAATTGTTTTTATACAGTGGAGGTGTTATGTTAATGATGGCTCCAGTGCGTCATTGAGGCAGAAATTGTAAAAAAAAACAACAGTTTAACAGTCTTAACTCCACAATTCAGTACAATTTACAGTCTTTTCACATGTTTTCAACAATAATGTGTTTAGAAAGAAATCACTTACGTACCTGGACTTTAATTATACTTACTGCCAATTGTTTGATGTGATTCAGCTCAAAAGATAATTAACTTGCTATAGAAGCAGTAAACCTGACAACAAAACAAAAAAATTTAGTCAAAACAAAATGAAGAAGAAGAATGCTGCCCCCCCTCCCTTGAGTACAATCAAGTAATACTGGCAATGAAACAATCTCTGCTAACTAGTTTATTCTCTAGCAACCAAACTATGCGTAAATATAGTTTCCCACACGTTTGGTTTCATTATTATTATCTTACATCTCGTATCACATCTGTCTCCAGGGACACTGATGGAAGAAAACTTCAACCGTTCTTGCACTAAATTACATATTGCACAGAAACGTTGTGTTTGCACTTTTATTAATTGTCTGAAGTTATAATTGTCACTTAAGCCTGAAAAACAATGTTTTTGTAGCTTTTTTAATCTAAATATCCAAGAGCCCCTAATGTGAGTCTGCAGTCTCTGTTAGGCAAATTGTTTTCCTTGACATTTTTTTAAAAGATCCTTTTAATGAGATCTTTTCAACAACACATTGGCAATGTCTGAACTCGTACTCTCTGCATTAGTAAAGAGGGATCAGTGTAGAAGATGAGTCACTTCCTTACTTAGGATGAAATACATTATGGTCAACAATGCACGGTGGCAGTTAATTTTTAAAACAGCTGATATCTTTTTTGAGATGAAAACTTCTCAGGCCAGAGACCTGCAACCACAGCATAAAATGACATTGACAAACACGAGAGCTGTGGCTTTCATTACTTACTGCTGCAAAGGATCAATTCCCTGCATGAGATGTCAGTTGCTGAGGTTGAGCTGTAAAACATAAAGTTGCTCATACAAGATATCTGCCTCGCCTTTAGAAATCTCCCTTTCTTTACTGAAGGTTAGGTCAACTTGTTTTTTTTCCCAGGATGATCCCATGAAAGCAGACTTTTACAGTCAATTAATAAGCTTTAAGTAGAATAATTACATAATTACAGTGCTGCCACTGAAGTGCTCATAGAGTACAGCAAACTCTTTAATGCCCTTGCCCTTCATGCGATACAGCCACAGAGCACATCTGAAGTGATTTGCACAGCAGAGCGTTTTATAGCCGTTCTGACAAGCATGGCTTTAGCAGCTTCCTAAAGTGATTGTCTCTAAATCAGATGGATTAAAAGTGCACTTCTTTTGCCAGGAAGCAGAGTGTTGCAGATAAAAGACAATGTGACCTCCCTCCCTTCTCCATCCATCTATCCGCCCGCCCCCATCTGATTGTGAATATCTCCTGACTCATGTTGCATTGACATGTACGCATTGACCTGCTCTGTATTTTCAACTTTTTGATGTGACCAACACTAGTGATGGTGAATCTACAATCAGTATTTTGGCTTTAAGAATGAATGCAGAAAATGTCTTTCTAGATGACTCCATCCATCACTTGCTGAATTATTTTCTTTAGAGAAATGAGCCACATGAGTGGATTAAATATATTTTTTTCTAGTAGCAAATAACTCATTTGTGATTTGCTGACTCTGTACGTACCAAGGTACAGTGTAGCTCAGTGCTTAGTCTAATTGCCAGTTTATCAGGGGAATTATTTTAATAATTATGTAAGGGAAATATGGAGGCTTGCTTTTAAATCTTCCTGATTAGAGGTTGTTGTAATACTTCATCAATTCATCATTCAGAATTATTCATCAGAAAAACTTAAGAAACAATCACCATTTTTGAGATAAATACAAGTCTGGCAAGCCTCTCGAGTTTAAGGAGGAAAAGATGTTGATGAGTGAAGAGTTATTTTTTATATTAAATGAAAGGGATGTGATGTGAAGATTAGACAAAACAAAGTTCTGGGGTCTTATATTGTAGCTCTAGAATCTGCATGGCTGCCAACTAGTTGCATTTTGCTTCAGGCACAGACCCTGCAGTGTTCCCAGGGTATGAAGAGTTGTTCTGTTTTGGTGGGTTAGTATTGCTTACTGTATTTACCAGCTGTCACGCTGGTATTGTTTTTTACCTTGTGAGTCTGTGTGTGTCTGTAAAAAACAATGATGAAACATTGCAGGTGTGTAGTTGAGATCAAAATTAAGTTTTCAAAGATGGGTGTGATCCAAGCAAGGGCGCCAGAAGTATGAGGGTATAGTAGGTAAGGGGGAACCCCACTTTCCACCCCTGGCCCGATCTGGTGTTGCGGCTGGTGTGATCCTATCGCAAGATGCTCTCTAGTTCTCTATTTTAACTGGTTTCTACCTGCTGTGGTGCCATCTGTTGAAATCTCTGAAGTCACTTAACCCTTGTGTTGTCTTCGTTTCAACCTTGAAAAAAACACTTTTTTTTGTTTTGGCTTTTTCCAACGTTTTCAATTTTTAAATTTTTCTTCTACACATTTTCAGCGCTTATTTCTACTTCCAATATTTTCTGATATAAAACAAACATTTAAAACGGGCCAATGTGACCCGAAGTCAACACAAGGGTTAATCCAGGCTTTCCTCATGTTGATAATAATATTTAAAGAGTTTAGATTAAAGATCAAGTTACTCCATTGTACATACTCTCATATACAGCACTCAGAGTGGCTGGAGAAACGTGCACAACCGCCAGCAACGAAACTACCTGTACAACGTGCTGGAGAGCCCGAGAGCCTGGGCATTCAGCTACCATGTTTGTGAATGTATATTCTCATCATTTGCATGTAGGGTAGTCTCTGGAGTTGCACACCAGTTGATGCTGTTCCACCCGCTCTGCAAGAACCATAGACTGTAAAAACAATGGACGTAACATCTTATACATTTAAACGTTAAAGCATGGATTTTAATTAGTGCTCTACAGACTACAGTCAGTGAGTATTTATTGACATTTCATTCAGATATGTTGAAGTAACCCCTTTGAAAATGGCCATGCCAGTTTTTCCCTCACCAAAATGTAGCCTGACTTAGGAGGGTTATTTAACCCCCTTCCCGACAAGCTAGCATATCTTAGGTCTTCTAGTTTCAAATGATACAGACAAAGATGGATGGATTTTGTGAATTGATTTTGGATCATTCAAATGAAAATAGATTTAAATCGGAAAATTGATTTTTAAAACCCAGCTCTATTCTTAAGACAACCGGACGCACGCACGCACGCACACAGGTATAGGTGGAAGTGATGTTGTTGAGTTATTGAGCTGAAAGGACAGAAAGAAAAACTTCAGTGTTAGGGTTCAGTGTCTTGCTCAGGGACACTTTGACATGTTACCAGAGGAGGGGATTGAACCGCCAGTCTTGTGGTTGAGGGGCGACCACTCTATCTCTGATCCATAGCCACCCCAAAGTGTTTCCTGGTGAATAATCTCTCTAATTTCTTTTCTGCCTTAAAGGATCACTTTGCAGCTTAACTGACAGTGTAAAATGAGACGTTTTCTTTGTCTGTCCGTCATTTAATATATATAATATAAACAGTTGTGCTGATGTCACACGTTCCCATGGAAGGCTTTAAAAGCCTGAGCTTTGCAGAGATGAGTAAGCTTCCAGAGAGTAGAACCATCTGGGGAGGATGTGGAGCACCAGAGGAGGAAGCCAGAATGCTTCAGTCAGGAACCAAGAGGCTCAGAGCACGGGGGAGGTGTTTATGTCTGTTTGTGTGTGCGTGTGTGTGTGTGTGTGTCTATGTGTGTGTGGGTCATGGTCATTGCTGGGCTTACTCACTGCACTCTGACTAAGGTTTTTTCTCAATCTGCTGACACTCATTGTGTGTAATGGACACGGAGGAGTATTTCCTTCATGACTCAATATACTTAAAACGACATATTTCCTAAACTCACTCATGACCTTTACTTAAACTGCTGTAAACGAAGGATTACAAATACAACCATAATCACCTCACACCCACGCAAGTTAGACCAATGAATGTTCGCAAATCATTTGATACAATGATTTGAATAAGACCAGTTGTGACCTTTTATGTGTAGAGTTTGTACATTCTCTGAGTGGTTACGTCTGGTTTCCTACCACAGTTCAAACCATAGGCTGTAAAAATAATAGACAAAGCGTCCGGGCCTGAAAAGCAAAGCCAATGCGGAAGTTCCTTAAGCCTGCATTCTATCCAATTTCCAGCAGGGGGCAACTCCACTGGCTCCAAAAAGAAGTCAGTTTCTATGGAAGTCTTTGATTTATTACCTCAGTAAACATTTTCATAATGAGTTTATGATATCAATTGCTATTTTCAAGTCTTCTTCAATACAGCATAATGTTCATTTTCTAAATTAGGTCACTTTTTTATATAGATATGTAAGCAGGAGATGAAGGCTTAGCAATGCTAACCTTGACACTGTGGACATTAAAATAGACCTGAACTTGTTTTTTGGGTGTTGTCCATGTTTTCATCTTAAACTTTGACCCTCTCACTGTGTGTTTTCATTTCAGATTATAGCATGCCATTAACTAGCACTTCTATCCTACGCTAGCTTCTGAAGGTATAATGTTTTTGCTGCTAAGTCAGTTTGACATCCTGGATATCCTTCAAATGCATATTCTAGACCCCAGTGAATATCCGTGCACCACATTGACCATACACGTCCAGCCACGTACTGGGTTTCGACTGAGTCTTGTTTCAAATGAATTGCTTTTAGGAGCTAATTTTCCTTCTTTCCTTTCTTTCTCTCTGTCCTAAAGGATGGAATCCTGTGGCCCTTTCTGTGACAAATGATTTGCCTGAATAATTGATGCTAATAACAATCCCAAGAAATAATTAAATCAGTGACTCCGCTGACTGAGCGCCCTTCTTTTCCCATTTTTAGGGCCTGAGCACGAAGGTGCCCAACGGTCTGCGAGGATTATAATTTTTCTGCTGCGCAATCACATTTTTGAGGCCTTTAGGATGCTGAAAAACTCACAAATTTGAACACGTCAGACCTGGCGAAAATTGCAAAGCTCTGTAGTGATTTAGCTCGGGCGTGGTCAGCAAGCTCTATAGCACCCCCTAACGCACGGCATGGTTCGAAAAAGGTTCTTTGAACTTCATGAAATTTAGTGGGAACATTGTTCTAATCTTGAGGGAAGTATATCATTTTTTAGATTTTTTTTCTCCTGACAGGAAGTCAGCCATCTTGGATATTGTGCGTTCATTTTTATTTTATGAACACGTGTTTGAGGACTTTAGGATGCACGAAAACTCTCATAATTTTGCAGCAACGTTCGAAAAAAAGTTAATACTTCGATTTGATATCACATTTAGGCTTGGGCGTGGCATGATGGCTCTATAGCCCCCCTTAATCAGTTTGCAAAAAATAATTTTGTTTGAGCAAACAAAAACCTATTCCATGCTCAATGACTGTATATGTATGTTTGCCATTATCCATATTAACGTGCAATAATAAGCTCTCTCACGCAGTTTACTCATGTGCCCTCTCAAAAACTCTTTCTCTGCGCTCCGGTAGATGCTGCTGCGCTCCGGTCATGTTTCTCTCGCTCTCAACCTCTGCACTCTGTGCGCGCTCAACTGTTGACACACTCGCTCAAATTTTCACAGCGTTATAAGTGTGCCACAAAACCAACCAATCTGAGAATTAAAGGTAAATTCTGATTGCAAATACTGACTACAGTGGAGCTGTTCGACTAACATTACTGGATTAAAACACATTTTGGTCAGTATTTTGTATTATTGACTTAGCTATAGCTGACGGCGGGGGTGGACACTTCTTCTTTGGTGTTAATTCGGGGTGGCATTACTGACTGGACTGAGAGATACTTTGCTGAACAGCCCACAATGAGAGATCTCTAATGGTATTATGAGAAGCGTAAAAATATTTTCGGTTCATTATGAAACTGTGGCGGGACAAATTAGATAAAAATTATGGCGGTGCGCCACAGTCTGGTTAATGTATGGGAAACACTGATATATTTAAAATCCCTCATCAATCACTAAGCTCCTGCCTTGAAGAGATAAAGCTATGGATAAAAAAAACTTCTTACAGCTAAATAGCTCCAAAACAGAAGCTATTTTAGTTGGCACACCACACCAGTCACCCCCCATAACCCACATCACCTTCTCTGGTTATAACATACCCCAATCATTGACAGTAAGATTTGAGCCTCATCTCACATTTCAGCCCACATTAAACATCTGTGCAAGACTTCCTAGCGCCGCTAGGATCCTAATGAAGGTGTGAAATACGACCACATCACACCCATCCTTCACTCACTCCACTGGCTTTCTGTTTCATTCAGAATTGAGTACAAAATCTCCCTACTGAGCCATCAGTGCATCCAGGGTAATGCCCCTCTCTACTTTAAAGAACTACTCACACCACAAACCTCCACAAACCTCTTTTTACAACTCTTTTTATTTGACTTTCACAATAAATGACACACAGCGGAGGTCATGGTGAATTAAGCATTATAGGTGACAGACCTGTGTGAAGCTGGCCCCCCATGTCATCCAAAAATTATTAAAAACACTGCTATTCGTTTGTGCTACGTTTGTGCCGTAAAAAATATTGTTTGTGCTTTACATTTTCTGGCCAATGACATCACCTAGCCCCCCATTAATGTCCAAATCTCCCCAAAATGGTCTCAATCGTTTGTGCTATGTTTGTGCTGATTTGTGCTGTTAAAAAAAACATTGAAATTGAACACATGAATTTCGGCAGCAGTTATAAGACCACCCAAATCATTCGTGGTTTTGACGTCTATTTGGGGGAAGGTTATATCATTAAGCGTGTCATCTGCAATGGGAGGGCAATCAGAGGCATACAGTTCAGCAGAATTTGGCAAATATTTCATTAATGTTGACAGGGTCAGTGTGGATCTCGCCTGTGCTAGCTCTAATGGCAGGAATTAGCCGTGAGGTTGCCTTGGCTCTGGCCTGATGAATTTGGTAAACGCCGTGTTGAATTCAGCCAGGAGCGAAGTCTTGTGCTCGGCTAGCATAGCCGTTAGCATGGATACCACGGCGCTCAACATCGAGTCATCCTTCTTTTGCTCCTCTTTCTTCGACCTGTTGAACATGCTTTCGACGTGGTGAAGTGCTGCTGAATATAGTTAGATATCAATGGTAGCACTTTGGTTGAACTATAGAGAAAGTTAAAGATGAATAGGTTGGGAGCGTGGTAAAAGCGACTACTCCAGCATGTCGCTCACCGGAAGTCAGCAACTCCTGTTTCTGAACCTCTTTTTAATCTTGTTTTACTCTGTAGAACTTGGGGATTGCTTTTAACAATGAAAGGTGCTTTACAAATAAAATGTATTTTTGCCATTATTATAGAAAAACAGCCAACTTAAACTACTTGGTAAACATTGTAAACCAAGCAACCAGATCCATTACGCACAGGAGAGGAGTGAAATAAGAGAGAGAGGGAGAGCGCAGAATGAGTGCCAGGCTACAACAACCCAGTTGCGCCGATCAGACGCAAAGAAAGACATATTTCCATCATCTGCAAAACCTTGAGACGGAGCAGATAGCGGGTACAAGTGATGCATAATTCATGGCGCTATCAGCAGCCGCAAATCTTTTTGTTTAAATTTTTTTATTACCCCTCTGTGTTCTCTTTACCCTCACCACAGCTGTTTGTTCTCCACCAGCCTCCATTCTACCCTTGTGGTGGCAGCAGCCTGTTGGAGATCTGACATCTTATGTGTCTAATAGTCCCTTTGTGAAGCCTACAGTCCCTCATGGCCACTCTGCTCTCACTGTGTCTCTGCTGTTACCTGCACAAGCACATTCAACCCCAAACACACAGATAGAAAAACAAGACTCGCCCTTCATGGCCCTATTGGCTCAAAGCATGTAGCTTTTAATAGGGTCTAAAATTCTCCTTACTGGTTATTAAAATGGGACAAATTCTAGTAAACTATAATGAAACTGAAATTTTCTGAGGTCTCCCAAGAAACATTTCTAGTATCTTTTTATATATGTATATTAATGAACTATGAAATCATGAATGTTATGTATTATGTATTATGAATGTTTAAGAGGGAAATGTATACACATGTCACAGTGAGCTAGAGTAACAGCAGTTTGTGACAGAGGATAGCGATATTGTTCAGGTGACAGGAAACCAGTATGAATAGAGATAGTGGGAGGTTGAGCTGCAGTAGTGCAGGTGTCACCACAACAACGGAGTGACACCATGTAGGCCAGTTTGTGTTTTGGTTGTAAAAGTGTTTGAATGTAAGATTCTATTTTATTTTAAAGAGGGTAAAATTGGACTTTTACTGAATGTTTTTTTGGAAACCTGTATGGTTGTATGTAGAGCTGTTGATGGGCTGGATATCTATGCATAACAGAGCCATCGAAGGATGTCTAACAACTGTGTTAGTCAGCCAACAGTTTCTGGCCACCCAACTCCACACACTCTACAGATAATAAGCCCTAATGAATGGGCTGGCTTCCCTGGGGCGTTTGTCAAACGAAGCAGACTACACAACCATGCTAATAGCACTGGGCATGGCAAGGACACACAAGGAAGTCTAATTAACCAAAACTGGTAGAATGTTATTGCAAAGGAATTAAATTTTACATCAGCCCTGCACATTTGTTTTTTTTACAGTGAGTGTAAAAATATATCTTTCTCATCGTCAGTGAGCATTGCATCCCCATGATGTAAAAAGCATTTAGTAATACCAAAGATTACTGCAAATGCATTATACAACTGCATCATGTTTTTCTGTTTATTTTGGGGTGTTTCAGAGCTAAATCCTCCTCCACAACAAGGCTGGAAATTGAGTTTGAATTACAACCATTTTGTAAGAATCTGCAGCGTTTACCTCTGCATCCCAAATGGAAAGTTTTTTGGCTGGTCCTGGTTTATTAGAGGCCTAATGCTGACTGAAGAGCATGAAATTACTGAGACGGGCTTGGCTTTGTCAGTGCGCACACACACACACACACACACACACACACACACACACACACACACACACACACACACACACACACACACACACACACACACACACACACACACACACACACACACAACCAAGGCACAGAATAGTGATTCTCACTTATCCCACTTTGGCCTGCTGTTCACCTCTTTACTTTATTCCAGCCATTACTCTGCAAGTGCAGTACATGGAAAACCGATCCATCTAGTTGAATCTGGTGTTTGCTGTTGAAGGAATTGAAGTCAATATATTTTCTAGGTAGGTTATGCATCTTGTAGTCAGTCACAGTCATGGAATGAGTCATATCACTGTCAGCTATGTTGTGTACAGCACGTGTAAAAGCTGTGTGTACGTGGTCAAGGACAGAAAGTACACAGCATCTGCTACGTCGTAAATCATTTGACCCAAACAACATTGAGATCGATCATAGTCTGCTATCAGTAGACGAAAACATTGCAGTCAAAAATAAATCATGCCTGCCTCACTTTGTAACGAACATCTAGATGTATAGAACAGAATACTGTACTGCTATCAGAACCTTTAGCCTGAGTTTTATCTGGAGAATAAGTGCATTCAGATTTCCTATATTGCTCATAACCTTTTGTAACCTACTGCTGTTGGTTACATTGCATGTTGCCAGAATAGAAATAAATTTTTCTCAAATATTCAAACGTGGTTGTAAATAATTTATGTAATCATGGTAATCTGGTGTGTTTACATTTCTGTTCCTTAAAAGAGTTGTCATAGCCCTCATGCCAAAAAAAGCAAATGCTGATGCCTTGTGGCTGTGGCAAGTTTTGTTCAAGTGACTAAACCACAAATCCATGCAGCAGTTTTTATAGTGCCCATATTATGAAAAAAATCACTTTTTCTGGGATTTGGGGTGTTATTTTGTGTCTCTGGTGCTTCCACATGCATACAAACTTTAGGGGGCTAACCCTTAGCATGCTAGCGCTAGCAGGGTAGCTCATTCTCAATGGCAAAACACTGCTACAACACACACAAATTCACACTAATCTACAAAATAAATGTGTAGAACTACTTACATGTCCCTGTTCTGCAGGTATTCCATGTAAAGTTGGAAGTGTGCCCTCATTTAGAAGAAGTCTCCCGGCTAATCCTGCCTTGTACAAGCAGAAGTTGGAGAAACAGCCAGCCAACTCATGTGCAACTGCCAACAAAGATGTTACAGAAGTTGGGAGGTCTCACTCTGTAGTTAAAACAGAGACCTGACACAGGGTGAAAGGAGGATCTGCAGCAATGTGCAGTACAACAAAAATATGGTGTTTTTTGAAAATTAAACCATGTAAACCTATTCTGGTACAATCTCAAATTACAATTATGAACCTGAAAATGAGCATAATATGGCCACTTTAAAGTGTTATTTTAAACAATTCTTAGAGGGACTTTAATTACTACTATTTCGGGCACTGCCACTAGCAAATTTTGTCTTTCCCTAATCACAGTCTCAGTCCCAGCATCAGTACTTTAGATGTCATTTAGCTGACGCTTTTATCCAAATACGTGCATACCATGAAGGTACAAACTCTTCTACAAACAGTAGAATCGAGTACAAGTCCATAAGCTTCAAGTATGTTATATTTCATGGCATCATCTTCTTAGCTAAGGTGCAGTTGGTAGAGATGTGTTTTTAGCCTGTAGCTCCGTAGTTTAGCCAAACCTGTGCAAGGCTTTCAATTGATGCATGCTTGGAACTGAGAGCAACAAAACAATAATCACAAGAAATAATTAATGGTAATGGTTTCTGACCAGTCTGCCATTCTCACCAAAACATATAGTACTTACTTAAACATACTGACTTCATTGAGAAGACCTTTGCAATTTTATCAGCTATTTCTAATCATCTCAACCACTGCAATAATATATTCATCAAACCCTAACAACAATATGAACAGCACTCTTCATAAACACAATATAATATATAGTAACAAATAATGGTCATAATGTTAATCAGAATCAGAAAAAGATTTATTGCCAGGTAGCATTTACTAGGAATTTGCCTCTGTTGATGGTGCATGCATAAAAACATATTCAAACAATAATATGAAATAATCTAACAATAAATACAGAAACAAATAACACATACATATAATTATAAAAAACGGCTGTGGGCTTTAGTGCAGGATGTGCAGAAATGTTGATGGATGTGCAAAAGTTCAGGATATGTAGAATCTACAGAGGACAGGATGTAGGGTTAGATTCAATGTCAGTGGGGGACCGGGGCCTTTTTAACGAGGCTGACTGCAGAGGGGAAGAAACTATTTTTATGGCGTGAGGTTTTTGGTCCTGACGGCAGCCTTTTGCCAGAGGGGAGCGGTTCAAAACGTTTGTGTCCAGGGTGAGAGGGCTCTGCTACAATCTTTCCTGCCCGCCTCAGCGTCCTGGAGGCAGATAGGTCCTGGAGAGACGGCAGATTGCAGCCAATCATCTTCTCAGCAGAGCGGATGATACGCTGCAGTCTTCCCTTGTCCTTAGCAGTGGCTGCAGATTGTACTTATCCCCACCAGAGACGAGTCCAATGAGGCTGGTGTTGTCTTGACGGACTGGTGACGGGAGGCAGCTGTTGGTGCAGAGAGAAGAGCAGAGGGGAAAGGATGCAGCTTTGAGGGGAACCCGTGCTGACACCCCCTAGCCTGGTTGACACCAGACCCTACTCAGTTGTAACTGAGAGTGGTTCTGGGCAAGGTTCATTCGCAGCTCATTTCCAAAGGGGCGTCACCAACGGACACCGCTCAAATGCCTCTGGGCGCATTGGATAGTCCTTCAACCAAACAGACCACGATCGAGGTGACGTTGCAGCAACAGCGGCATCAACGGGTTGCTGCGCTTCGGTGGCCATCATGTTGAATGTAAACAAAAAGCTGCTCGCCATCGCTGCGCTATCGTCATCGTGTAAAGCCCGCCTCAACGGTTGTGATTGGTGCCTTGATTTGGAAAAAATGGAAATGGGATTGAATGGGCTCTTGGCCAGACTGACTTGCAGAGCAAATCTCAAATATTCCGGAAGTTCGTCGGGGTTTTCTCAGGCTAAACACCCCCACATTCCTTTTAGAAATTCCTCAATTAGTGTAATTAATTGAGAATGCCAGCCCAGTTTTTTGTATGTGCTGCCCATACAGTAGGTGCTACCTGAGCAAGCCCAGTGGCTTGTTTGAATTTAGTTGACTAATCACAACAGAAGTGGGCCAGCTGACCAATCAGAGGACTGGGCTATTCGGGAAGGCGGGCAAAGAGCTCAAACAGTGTTTCAGGTAGAGGCACTGCAGCAATGTATGGCAAGCCATTTTAACATGTAATAGCTAGACTGGATATTTATAGCAGATATCCGTAATTCAATTATTCCTAGTCAAAAAGAACATTCAGATATCCACCACATCATTCTTACTTGTACAAATGACATCACGTTTCCCATCCATGTGTATGGGGCTTTTAATTTCAGAGATCCACAACCTCATTCTTCCTATCCAGAATGAACTTTAACGATTTCTACTAGAAAGAATCTTATTGTGGATATCTCAATTGACATTCTAACTAGTGAGTATATCATTTTGACGAGTAGAAATACTAGTATATCTCAATTGACATTCTAACTAGTGAGTATACAATTTTGACGAGTAGAAATGCTAGTGTGAATGTATGTAAAATGTAATTACAGCTGGGCGTGTGGTTTTATTAAATGTTAAAACGGCTTGCCATAAACAATTGGCAGTATCAGAAACATATGATTTTTTTTGAAGATCATGTAATCCTGTTCTAATAGACCCCAGAAGTGCAAATATGATGCTGAAAATTAGTATAATAGGGGCTCTTCAAGTGAATGGCAATATTGTAATTATATTGTAATATAAAAGTGGTATTTTAATGCATGCTAATAAAAATCCATCAGAGTTACTGCTGAGTGAGCATATAAGGCACCAGGATTGCCTAGCTGCACAGAATAAATCTCCATGGTAATTTATTTGCCACTGCTTTCATAAAACCGAGTCACGTTTTAATAAAGCCAGGATAAGTGGAAAAACCCAGCTTAATCCGCTATATGGGTTTTGTGAAATAGCCCTGTGGTATAATAATGAAAGTAAACAGGATAAGTATGATCTCATTGAAGTGAATAAAGAAATACTGTACTGTATGGCCCTCAATAAGTAGAATGTTGAAACAGTAATAATAAAAAACAATAGGGCTGTCAATCGATTAAAAAAATGTAATCTAATTAATTACATACTCTGTAATTAATTAATAAAAATTAATCGCATACATAATTAACGGTGCCTGAACCAATACTTTTTAATAAAGGAAAAAAAGAAAAGGAAAAAAAGGTACTAAACAACAGTTGGTGACATTAAAGAACGGCTTGTTTATTGGTAAGGCCATATGGTCAAAATTAAATGATTTAATAATAATGTATAACAATAACAATAACTTATTTCACTAGTAAATTGCTGTTGAACGACAAAAACAACCACCAGGTGGGAAATGGACATTTACAATAACCAGTTTCATTGAACGCACCGTCTGTGTTGTTTTTCCGACGGCTAAAACACAGTCAAACTTTACACCGTTTAGCGTTAGCTGTCAGCATTTTAACCGTTTTTAATCCAGCTACTAGCTAGCGGTAGGCTAACGTTAGCTGCTGTCGAGTATAGTGTTAACTAGCTAGCGGTAGGCTAACGTTAGCTGCTGTAGAGTATAGTGTTAACTAGCTAGCGGTAGGCTAACGTTAGCTGCTGTTGAGTATAGTGTTAACTAGCGTCCCGTACAGCGGTGTGTGTGTTGCCTGTATCGTCTGTTTCAGAGCATCAGAGAGAAGAGCAGACATATCAGTGGCTCCAGATTTCAGTAGCCAGGGTTGGCAGGAAGAAGATATTTACAAGTAAATGTTCCAATTAATGATCCAGGCAGCACATTCTCGTCTCCCTCCTTCATTTTACAGTCCAATGGAGGCTAGAACGGCTCCGGGTCAAACGTCAATATGGAATGATTTAATCTGCGTTATTTTTTTTAACGCGTTATTTTTTCTCAGATTAATTAATCGAAATGAACGCGTTATTTTGACAACCCTAAAAAACTAATTATATTTTTCAGAGGGGGTGTTTTCAATTTCTATGTAAGTCAACAACATTTGACAATAAGTCCACAGTTTTGAAGGACAAATCATTTCCAAATGGCGTCTGTTGAACTGTTGACTGTGATAACTGTTCCCTCTCTCTTCTGGCCTCTTTTCTGCAGGAGGAACCTGACCAAGCTGTCTCTAATCTTCAGCCACATGCTGGCTGAAATCAAAGCCATCTTTCCAGGAGGACAGTTCCAGGGGGACAGTTTCAGGATCACCAAAGCTGATGCAGCTGACTTCTGGAGGAATTTCTTTGGAGAAAAGTAAGCTTCACTTCATCTTGGCTTCATATTTTGCAGATTTGAGTTGGTGCTCCCCTTTTTAATATATCAGGATTTCATACTGTGATCAGAAGAAGCTGCTGTCAGGATCTTTATATTGTCAAAGTCTCTGGATGTTTCTTGTTTTTTCATCTCCAGGGTACTTTTACTTTCTTGATAGTTCAAACATGTGCATGCTGATTCCCAGATGTGGGAGCACCTCCAAGACAGTGTGACATGCCGCACACACAGCACTGCTTACACACACACACACACACACACACACACACACACACACACACTCTACATTGTCTGTACTTTGTCACCTTTTGCCAGCTTTATGGGTCAATGTTCAAGGTTCTTCATTGGTCATGTGCACAACAATAACATAAGTAGTCATTGGCAAAGGAAATCTTTACCAGGTAAAGTGTCATGTGATGAGCACAGAACTCAGAGTTCAGCAGTCTTGTGGCCTGTGGGATGAAGCTGGCCCTGAGCCTGGTGGTGTGTAAGGTTATAATAGTTTTGAATTTTCAATTAGTTTATTTTATTTTAACATTTTTAATTTAAGTTTAGTTTAGTTTGAGATAGTTTTCAGAGTGTGTTTGTTGGATTTGGTTTAGTTTCAGTTTTTCAGAAAGGTTTAGTTTTAGTTCTTATATATTTAATTAGGGGTCCAAGCCCAAGGGGGCATGGGAACCGCGTAATGCAAGGCAACGCGGCTCACATCTCCAGCGGAGCTGTGGAACCCTATTGTTTTCTACTGATTATTTTTTTTCCATTATTCTTCTCCGCCTAAAACTCTGACTACAGCCTAAACCGTACATGGTGGGGGGTTGCCGTTTTCAAGACTGGTCCGAAACTCCACAATGATCTCAGGCACAAAAATTGACCCACTTCCACCACTAGGTGGCGCTATAGCAGAAAAAAACGCGTTTGGCCCTATAACTCCCACACTGTACACCGGACATTTAAAAACCATATATCCACGTGTTTCCTGGATCCAACTGAATCACATGATATAGGCCATGCCCATTTCCACCTAGACTTTTATGCGTGAAAAATTGCGATTTATCAAAAACCTACTAAAATTGCGCATATTACGCACAAACAAATTTGTGTAGCTAACTATGAAAACCATACTTTGCCATATCTCTCTATAAATGCCATCAATGCCAAACTTTAGATTCTTGTATACCGTGACCCTCTGAAGGTCGCTCACCCGTTTTACAAAAATTGGCCACTAAGGGGCGCTACAAGTACAAAAAGTTTATATCTCATGAACCGCTAATCTGATTTTTTCAAAATTTGATGGGTACCATCTAGGGACACTCCTGAGGCCAACCCTAGAGTGGGGTACTGAGGGGTCAAAGTGGGCGTGGCCTATGGGACCCACGTCTAAATTTACTACTTACACTAACGTGAACAACTTTAAATTTACAGGGTAGATAGACAATGGGTCATGGACCACACCTACCAAAAATTACACATGTGGACCACTAGGTGGCGCTATAATGATTTTTTGCCTTTAACTCCCACATTACACATCGCACATTAGAAAACCATACATCCACGTGTTCTTTGAATCAAGCTGAATCACATGATATAGGCCATGCCCATTTCTGCTTACATTTTTTTCCACAATGCGCAAAACCAGCTTTTCCAAACTCGTCCTAGGCCGTGCGACGGATCAGCACGACCAACCTGGTAGGTAGCATCTCCAGATGGACGTGACCAAAAGTTACTCAAGGAATTTTGCTACGTTAAAGTATGCGCATTTGACGACCAAACACATTTTCCTAGCTAGCTACGACACACATAGCATATCATATGTCGGCCAAATTAAATGTTATCAGCAAATAACTTGTTCGTTGTTCAACATCCCACTACGATGCTCTGTACCAAATTTGGCAAAGATCGGCATTTAGGGGGCGCTATAAGCAACGTTTATCTGTTTTGGCCAATAACTCAATGCATTTAAATGGGAAATTTGCAATTGCAATATCTCTGCCACAGTAAATGCAATCAACATGAAAGTTGCTCGTTCGGCATGCCGCTCTGAGGCTCTGTACCAAATTTAGCAAAGATCGGCCATTAGGGGGCACTATAATCAACGTAGACGAGTTTTGGCCCTTTTACTCAATCTATGTTAATGGTATATTTGCAATGGGAATGTACCACAGACCTTGCAGCTCAGACTTCTCAATATTTACTGATGTTTGCCTCCTACCGTTACGTTTTGGTTTTTACTTTTGCTTTTGAGTGCTCCCCTGGTTTTTTACAATAAACAAACTTCTTAACCCACCTGACAAAGTTTCTACAACCTTCACAGTGGACAAATTCAACTCTTTTCTCTCACTTTTTCAATCCAAAATCAACACCATTCATAGGCGCCGATACCGTGCAATTAAACATTGCAGTTGGTGCTAAGTGGAGCGTCTGTCATAGTGTGATTGGTTATGTTGGTGTCATTGATTCTTAATTTCCCATGAAGCACCCATGGAGGAAAACATAAATCGGCGCCTATGACACCATTTACAACAACTTGACCACCTCCCCTGCTCCTTCAACCACCACACCTGCCATTTCTGTTATACCCAAAAAGGGCAAAGATCTTATGGATTGCTCAAATGTCAGGCCCATCAGCCTCATCAGGACTGATCTTAAGCTTCATTCCAAAGTCTTGGCTCTTCGCCTAGAGCGCTTTATCAAGAAGCTAGTCCTCCCCGACCAAACAGGTTTTATACCAAAGCGTCATGCTGCAGACGATGTACGCAGACTATTTCATATAATAGAAGAAACCAAAAACCTTCCAACAACGGCAGCAGTTTTATCAGTGGACGCAGAAAAGGCTTTTGACTGCCAAGAGTGGAACTACTTGTGGCAAGTAATGGAGAGGCTTGGTTTGGGGGCGAAATTCATTGACATGGTGCGTACTTTTTATGCAAATCCCACCAATGACCAATGACCAATGCAAACAGTCTCAACCAATGGCTTGCATTCTCAGCCAGTTCCCATCCAGCGGGGCTCACGACAGGGATGCCCGCTTTCCCCCATGCTGTTTGCAATCTCTCTTGAACCGCTAGCCCAAGCCATAAGGCAAAATAAAATCTGTAATGTCCAGATTAAATCCAATAGCAGCTCAATATCATTATATTGATAACCTTAAACGTTGTATCACAGAGCCTTTCAACTACGGGCCCTAAGAGTGTGGATGGACCCTCATCTACAGTTCCAGGGAGAGAAATAGAGCAAAACCTAACTGTAGGTCTAAGACTGCAAGACCTTGCCTTTGCAGGTGTGTGTCCAAAAAAGTGTATGCTGGCCGATGGCCCTATTATCACCAACACACTGACCAACTTTAAACAGCTGGAGAAGCAACTACGCTACACCATTAAGTGGCATTTGAATACCCCAATATGGCACAATGCACACTTAATGTCTGGTAACAAACCCTTTGCTTATAAGCAATGGAGTGACAGGTATTTATACTTTAGACCAGCTATTCATTGAGAAAGGTATGTTGAGTTTTGAAGACCTGAGAGCTAGTTTTGAAGTCCCCAGGACATCCTTCTACTTTTATCTTCGCTTAAGATCAGCCATTTATTAAATGGTTTGTTGATTTTCCTGTGAGAGGATTAGTGTCCAAATTGTATGCTAAACTAATGCAAATATCCATAGAAGAACTCCCAATAGTAAAGAAATGGGAACGAGAGCTGAGCCCTGAGGGGAACGCAATTATTTTGAAGACAGTTTGGGACAACATTTTCCACTGTTCCAAGAACCCAAATCACCAGTATATCCACTTCAACATATGTCATAGGACATATTGGACTCCTCAGAAGAGAAACGTCTCAAAAGCACTCCCTGTTGTACATTTTGGCAACCTGAACACACTGGAACTTTCCTACATATGGTCTGGGAGTGTGAACAGGTGCATGAGTTCTGGCATAAAACAACATCAATACTATCTGATGTGATAGGATGACTACTGACACGATTGTTTTGTTTCTTAATAACGACTCCAAATTACACCTGCTTGAGAGACAGAGGAAGATTTGGCTAGCCGGCTCAACTGAAACTAAGAAAGTGATAGCTCAACAATAGCTGCCCTGGAAATTGTGGAATTTGTTATGTATGTCTGGATGATAAATGGTGCTAAAAACATCTAATCTAAAAAAAGAGAGAGAATAAGCTAAGAGTTTGAGATATTCTTCGATGGCACCATTAAACAGCATTTAGCCCACAAACAACCCCTAAAGAACTATTTTAAAGTGTAGAAGAGAGAGGTCAGATTTAATGTATTAAGACTCCCATGTTAATTTGCTGAATTCCCTAAGTAGAGGAGCACTTTCTGCATTGACTAAATGGATTCATGATATTGGGATACACAAACAAACACTTAAACCCTGCCCAGTTTTGGCTTTAGAAAACACTACTCTACAGAAACAGCTATCTTACACCTAACAGAGCAAATTAGATTACATCTTGACAAAGGCGGAATTGTTGGAGCTGTATTCTTAGACTTGCGTAAAGCTTTTGACACCGTTAATCACAAGGTTCTTATATCTAAACTTGCCAATTTCAATTTTTCATCTAATACACTTGCTTGGATATCGTCATACCTATCCAACAGAACACAGTGTGTGAAAATCAAAGATGTGTGCTCTAGTAATTGGAAGTGCACAATCGGTGTACCTCAAGGATCTGTATTAGGCCCACTACTTTTTAGTCTTTACATCAACGACCTTCCACAGTACTGTCATGGAGTAGAGGTACAACTATACGCCGACGACACTGTTCTATATACACATGCTAAATCAGCTCAGCTGGCAGCTGAGAAACTAGCTATTGCCCTGGATGGAGTGGTCGAATGGCTAGATCAATCTTGCCTCACCTTAAATGTAAGTAAAAAATGTTCTTTTCTAAAACCAAGTTTCACACCCCAGATGTAAACATCTGTATTAAGGGTGAACAAATTGAGACTGTCACTGAATTCAAATATCTAGGTGTTGTACTGGACTCAAATCTCAATTTTAATAAACATATTAAGAAAATGATTAATATTATTAAGTACAACATGGTAAATTTTAGACATATTAGATCTTCTCTTTCTGCAGAATCCTTGTACAAACAGGCTTTGAAAGTATTCGACAAAAAGCCATTAAGGTATCACCATTGTGGGATACTATACAAACACAATCGAGTGTTTTCAAATTTGTGTGCAGTCTACAAAATCCTAAATGGCTTGGCTCCTAGCTGTTTGTGCAAATTTGTCACTTGCTGTGCTGCTGGTTCTGTAAGGTCCACTAGCATAGCTTCCATACACGACTGCATTGTACCCTTTCGCTCTTCAGCCTTTGGACAGGCAGCTTTCTCTTTCAAAGCCATTAACCAATGAAATACTATCCCGGACAATGTAAAAAGCTGTGGTTTTCTTAGTAGCTTTAAAGCTAATCTAAAAAATCACCTAAAAATGACTCAGCAATGCACGCACACTGTCAGTTAATCACTCTTCACAACTGTTGGTCTTACTTGTCTCTCGAGCGGGGGTGGGTGTGTGTGTGTGTGTGTGTGATATGAAATGTAAAATATTGTTATTTCTTGCACGTTTTTGTTTTACTTATTAAGTGATGTTTTAATTTTTTAAATGTTGTATTTGTGTCTTTCGAGGGACTGCAGATGTAAATTAGCCAAAGGCTAACTCTGGTGTAATGCATCAAATGGTCACATTTATGTTTTAATTGCACATTGTCCCTTTTATAAAAATAAGATTACAGGGAATAAAACAAAAAGTCTCACTTTTCTTTAAATAGATGGTTTCTCTAAAGCAGGTGTCTTCAATGTTTTTTAAGCCAAGGACCCCTTAACTGAAAGAGAGACATAGCAGAGACCCCCTACTAAATATATTGTATTAAATTAAGTTGCATATTACACTGGACCTACAGTAACGTGTAGGGTGGCCTAGAGCCTTTATACATACCTTTTTTGCATAGAAAACTAAACTATTAAAATAGCCTAATAATTGTTGGCAAGGGTTTATAAATGATGTTTTAATGTTAAACATACATGTAGCACAGTTAATCTCCTATATCCTATAGGCCAGTAAGCCTATCACCAGTGGGGAGTTATATTTGCTAATATTTTGTTGAATTCATGTTAAGACTTTTTAATTTTTTTAAAAACTTGGAGGCCCCCTTGCATTGACTCTGAGGACCCCCTGTTGAAGATCCCTGCTCTGAAGGAAACCAAAAGAGGGAAATTAGGCTAAGCTGCAGTGAGTGAAAACAGACAAAAACTAAGCTTTTTAATGTGTGTCATACTGTTTGAAGTGCATGTAGGTGTAGTGTTGGGAAAGGAGCCTTAGAGCACGTCATTATTTTAATTCACAGGATACACTATTATAAACTATTCTATTCATTCATATACTACATGTATTGATTGGTGCATGTAAATGCTAATCATGCTTACAATAAATCAGTTTAACTTGTGTTTTTAGCTGCTAGTACACCTGACTGTTATTACTATCTAGAATACCGAATGTATTATCCTATGTTGATATCCACAGACTGCGAAAGGTCATTATTGCATGTGAAAAAGCCTCAATAGCTTCAATTCATATTCTGCCATTTCAATGGTAGCTGGCATTTTAAGAGTGATTTATTTAAACTGACAATGAATGGGGATTCTTGATTTTCTGGTTCTAGTGATCCTTATTGCCATGTTGGTTGGTAATTTTGAAACACACTGCTGTTGACGATATGAAGTGCATTCTTCAGAATGCTCTAAAGAACCAACTCAGGAGTAAAAAAAAAAGATATTTGTTGAAAGTGAAGAATAATTATTAAGCGCCTCACTACTGACAGGGAAGTGTAGGAGGAAGTGTGTGAGGAACCTTTAAGAGCAAATGTTTTGCGATCGCTGGATTTACCACATGCATACTTAGACCTTGCCGATGATGTCTGCATTCTTTTTTCTTTCTCCTCACTCAGTATTAGCCTTCTGAGATTGTGTCCTCCTGAACAGTATAGTTGAGTAGCCTTGCTGTAAGCTTTGTACAGTCACATTTACCTGGGCTTAGTGAAAATCTCTTTTGCATATCCAGTGTAAAGAGCCAGAATTGGGGGAGAAGGGGAAGGGGGTGAAAAAGATTTACATTTGGGCCACCAAAAATGTATTTTGGCCAACAGAATAAGAGGCTTGGTGGCCAGTGCGGGCAGTGCTACAAAATATTGGCATCTATCCCTGTTATTGTATGCAATTTAGGCAATAAAAATGTTGCTTTTTCTAAAAAGGAAACCTCTTGCTGTTTACTATAAAGCAAGAGTATTTCTTATTAGATTACTCGATTATCGATGGAATAATCTGTAAAATACTCGGTTACTAAAATAATCGATAGCAGCAGCCTAATGTGGATTTACGGATGGTAGAGAGGAGAGGATGGTTTGTTTACGCCAGCTGCTAAGTTTACAAGTATTTGCCAAATTTCAAGATTGGTGGCAAAGTAAGATAAACAGTTAGACTACATACAGACTGCTTTCATTTCATGTTGAAAGCTTGATTGTAAAAATGTACTGTTTGCAGTGTAGCTCGCTGTGTTTGTTTCAAACAGCAGTGGTGGATGAGAGACTGCATGCAGACAGAGCAGATTGAAATATTGCTTTTTACATGTTTATGCCTGTTGAACAGGTAGAATTGATGAAGTATTGGCTTCTTGCTCACAGAGGTTATATTGTACTTACAGTAACGAGCATATTGTTTGCTCATCTACACCAGGGGCCATTGATAATCCTCTTGATCATTCCCAGTTAAATACATGTGCTACATTTTGTTACACACTATACCTCTCTGCTCTGCACGGTGTTCAGAATTCCAAAATGCAAAGCTTGTATCCGAGTAAATTATGGTTGAACCTGCATAGCATTTTATCTGGTTTATCATGGGCGTAGTCCAATGTGACTTAAGTCCTCTTAGAGATGCAAATACGGGGGTCTGGGTTTGGGCTGTCCCTGTGGAATGTTACCTGCTGTGACTGAGTAATGTGAAAAGTTTTATGTTTTATCTAATTCACATACTTTTCAAAATCACATATGTATGCAGTGGACACATTGGAAAGTGTAAATTATAATGTTTCTGTTCTTGGGTAAAATATGTACATACCTGTGACCATCTAATATCTCGATTATGTACAAAAACACGTTGGTTGTTTCAGGAAGACTTCATGTTTAGTGCTACAGTATAAACTAATCTCTCTTCAGGTGTTTTTTTCTAATTTACTGAGATGTTGCTTCCCAGTAGAAATAGAAGTTTTTAACTATGTCAGGAAGTGAGATTAACCTATTGTGTTTGGTCACAGTCACAGTTTCCCATGGCAAATTTCTAATAGTTGTCCATCCATCTTCGTCCGCTTATCCGGTATCGGGTCGCGGGGGAAGCAGCTCCAGCAGGGGACCCCAAACTTCCCTTTCCCGAGCCACATTAACCAGCTCCGACTGGGGGATCCCGAGGCGTTCCCAGGCCAGGTTGGAGATATAGTCCTGGGTCTTCCCCGAGGCCTCCTCCCAGCTGGACGTGCCTGGAACACCTCCCTAGGGAGGTGCCCAGGGGGCATCCTTACCAGATGCCCGAACCACCTCAACTGGCTCCTTTCGACGCGAAGGAGCAGCGGCTCTACTCCAAGCTCCTCACAGATGACTGAGTTTCTCACCCTATCTCTAAGGGAGACGCCAGCCACCCTCCTGGGGAAACCCATTTCGGCCACTTGTACCCTGGATCTTGTTCTTTCGGTCATGACCCAGCCTCCATGACCATAGGTGAGGGTAGGAACGAAAACTGACCGGTAGATTGAGAGCTTTGCCTTCTGGCTCAGCTCTCTTTTCGTCACAATGGTGCGATAAATTGAATGTAATACCGCACCCGTTGCGCCGATTCTCCGACCAATCTCCTGCTCCATTGTCCCCTCACTCGCGAACAAGACCCCAAGGTACTTGAACTCCTTCACTTGGGGTAAGGACTCATTCCCTACCTGGAGAAGGCACTCCATCGGTTTCCTGCTGAGAACCATGGCCTCCGATTTAGAGGTGCTGATCCTCATCCCAGCCGCTTCACACTCTGCTGCAAACCGATCCAGTGAGTGCTGAAGGTCACAGGTCGATGATGCCATCAGGACCACATCATCTGTAAAAAGCAGCGATGAGATCCCCAGCCCACCGAACTGCAACCCCTCTCCACCCCGACTACGCCTCGATATCCTGTCCATAAATACTACGAACAGGATTGGTGACAAAGTGCAGCCCTGGCGGAGGCCAACTCTCACCTGAAACGAGTCCGACTTACTGCGGAGAACCCTCTTTGGTTGTACAGAGATTGGATGGCCCTGAGAAGGGACCCCCTCACCCCATACTCCCGCAGCACCTCCCACAGTATCTCCCGGGATCCACAAAGCACATGTAGACTGTCCCCATCATCCTCCAGCTCTGCCTCTTCCATAGAGAGCGTATTAGTCGGATTTAGGAGTTCCTCAAAGTGCTCCTTCCACCGCTCTATTACCTCCTCAGTTGAGGTCAACAGCGTCCCATCCTTACTGTACACAGCTTGGATGGTTCCCCACTTGCCCCCCTGAGGTGGCGAACGGTTTTTCAGAAGCACCTTGGTGCCGACCGAAAGTCCTTCTCCATGTCTTCTCTGAACTTCTCCCACACCCGCTGCTTTGCCTCTTTCACAGCAGAGGTTGCAGCCCTTCGGTACCTTGCAACTGCCTCCGGAGTCCTCCAGGATAACATATCCCGGAAAGACTCCTTCTTCAGTCGGACGGCTTCCCTGACCACCGGTGTCCACCACGGTGTTCGTGGGTTACCGCCCCTTGATGCACCTAAGACCCTAAGACCACAGCTCCTCGCCGCAGCTTCAGCAATGTAAACTTTGAACATTGTCCACTCGGGTTCAATGCCCCCAGCCTCCACAGGGATGCACGAAAAGCTCCGCCGGAGGTGTGAGTTGAAAGTCTGTCGGACAGGGGCCTCCTCCAGACGTTCCCAATTTACGCGCACTACCCGTTTGGGCTTACCAGGTCTGTCCAGACTCTTCCCCCACCCCCTGACCCAACTCACCACCAGATGGTGATCAGTTGACAGCTCCGCCCCTCTCTTCCCCCAAGTGTCCAAAACATATGGCCTCAGATCAGATGAAACAAATTTAAAATCGATCATTGACCTTTGGCCTAGGGTGCTCTGGTACCAAGTACACTTATGAGCATCCCTATGTTCGAACATGGTGTTTGTTATAGACAATCCATGACTAGCACAGAAGTCCAACAACAAACAACCACTCTGGTTTAGATCAGGGAGGCCGTTCCTCCCAATCACGCCTCTCCATGTGTCTCCATCATTGCCCACGCGCGCGTTGAAGTCCCCCAGCAGAACTATGGAGTCCCCCACTGGAGCCCCATACAGGACTCCACTCAAGGTTTCCAAATAGGCCGAACTCTTGTTTGGTGCATATGCACAAACAACAGTCAGAGTTTTCCCCCCCGCAACCCGCAGGCGTAGGGAGGCAACCCTCTTGTCCACCGGGGTAAACCCCAACGTAGCGGCGCTCAGCCGGGGGCTTGTGAGTATCCCCACACCCGCCCGGCGCCTCACACCCTGGGCAACTCCGGAGAAGAAAATAGTCCAACCCCTATCCAGGAGTATGGTTCCAAAACCGAGACTGTGCGTAGAGGTAAGCCCCAACAGATCTAACCGGTAGCGCTCCACCTCCCGCACCAGTTCCGGCTCCTTCCCCCACAGAGAGGTGACATTACACATCCCCAGAGCCAGCGTCTGCTGCCCTTGTCTGGTCCGTCGAGGCCCCTGACCTTCACTGCCACCCCTTGTGGCAACGCACACGACCCCAGCGGTTCCTCCCACAGGTGGTGGGCCCATGGGATGGAGAGATGGATTCCACGTAGCTTTTTCGGGCTGTGACCGGCCGGGCTCCGTGGCAAACCCGGCCACCAGACGCTCGCTGACGAGCCCTCCATCTGGGCCTGGCTCCAGACAGGGGCCCCGGGTTTCCTCCGGGCAGGGTCACTCCATCTCTTCCTCGGTCACTCATAGGGTTTTTGAACCCTTTTGTCTGGCCCCTCACCTGAGACCACTTCACCTTGGGAGACCCTACCAGGAGCACAAAGCTCCAGACAACGCAGCCCTCAGGTTCATAGGGACACACAAACCTCTCCACCACGATAAGGTGATGGTTCCCGGAGAGGTCTGTCTAATAGAATTAGTTCTATTAGTTGTGGGTGAGACAATTCACTCCTCCTCAGTTTGCACCACCATACTTCACGATGTTCACGTTCTTTTCAATGTTTTCTCTTATCTTAAGCTGTAAGAGCTGTATGAGTTAAACAAAAGTTCAACCTTATCTATGAATCAATTCTTGTCACGCATTTTTTGTTGTACAGAAGCTTTTTTTTTGCATTTGTCAAATGTACATTTATATCAATAAAGATTTACAGTGCCTTGCGAAAGTATTCGGCCCCCTTGAACTTTTCGACCTTTTGCCACATTTCAGGCTTCAAACATAAAGATATAAAACTGTAATTTTTTGTGAAGAATCAACAACAAGTGGGACACAATCATAAAGTGGAACAAAATTTATTGGATATTTCAAACTTTTTTAACAGATGAAAAACTGAAAAATTGGGCGTGCAAAATGATTCAGCCCCTTTACTTTCAGTGCAGCAAACTCTCTCCAGAAGTTCAGTGAGGATCTCTGAATGATCCAATGTTGACCTAAATGACTAATGATGAAAAATAGAATCCACCTGTGTGTAATCAAGTCTCCGTATAAATGCACCTGCTCTGTGATAGTCTCAGAGGTCCGTTTAAAGAGCAGAGAGCATGAAGAACAAGGAACACACCAGGCAGGTCCCAGATACTGTTGTGGAGAAGTTTAAAGCCGGATTTGGATACAAAAAGATTTCCCAAGCTTTAAACATCCCAAGGAGCACTGTGCTAGCGATAATATTGAAATGGAATGAGTATCAGAACACTGCAAATCTACGAAGACCCGGCCGTCCCTCTAAACTTTCAGCTCATACAAGGAGAAGACTGATCAGAGATGCAGCCAAGAGGCCCATGATCACTCTGGATGAACTGCAGAGATCTACAGCTGAGGTGGGAGACTCTGTCCATAGGACAACAATCAGTCGTATACTGCACAAATCTGGCCTTTATGGAAGAGTGGCAAGAAGAAAGCCATTTCTTAAAGATATCCATAAAAAGTGTTGTTTAAAGTTTGCCACAAGCCACCTGGGAGACACACCAAACATGTGGAAGAAGGTGCTCTGGTCAGATGAAACCAAAATCTAACTTTTTGGCAACAATGCAAAACGTTATGTTTGGCGTAAAAGCAACACAGCTCATCACCCTGAACACACCATCCCCACTGTCAAACATGGTGGTGGCAGCATCATGGTTTGGGCCTGCTTTTCTTCAGCAGGGACAGGGAAGATGGTTCAAATTGATGGGAAGATGGATGGAGCCAAATACAGGACCATTCTGGAAGAAAACCTGATGGAGTCTGCAAAAGACCTGAGACTGGGACGGAGATTTGTCTTCCAACAAGACAATGATCCAAAACATAAAGCAAAATCTACAATGGAATGGTTCACAAATAAACATATCCAGGTGTTAGAATGGCCAAGTCAAAGTCCAGACCTGAATCCAATCGAGAATCTGTGGAAAGAACTGAAAACTGCTGTTCACCAACGCTCTCCATCCAACCTCACTGAGCTCCAGCTGTTTTGCAAGGAGGAATGGGCAACAATTTCAGTCTCTCGATGTGCAAAACTGATAGAGACATACCCCA
The DNA here is from genome assembly GCA_023566125.1 of Zingel zingel. NCBI lineage: Eukaryota > Metazoa > Chordata > Actinopteri > Perciformes > Percidae > Zingel > Zingel zingel. The sequence goes on along the minus strand of CM042328.1, from coordinate 33,121,261 downwards.
AGAGACTTACAGCTGTAATCGCAGCAAAAGGTGGTGCTACAAAGTATTAACTTAAGGGGGCTGAATAATTTTGCACGCCCAATTTTTCTGTTTTTTATCTGTTAAAACAGTTTGAAATAGCCAATAAATTTCGTTCCACTTCATGATTGTGCCCCACTTGTTGTTGATTCTTCACAAAAAATTAGTTTTATATCTTTATGTTTGAAGCCTGAAATGTGGCAAAAGGTCGAAAAGTTCAAGGGGGCCGAATACTTTCGCAAGGCACTGTATTGTTTGATAAAATACCTTTTGTCTAGCAAGTTGCTGTTTCTTTGCTTTTATGATTGTACTGTTTCTCTCTTGCAGGACAATAGTGCCATGGAAAGTCTTCCGACAGTGCCTTCATGAAGTGCATCCCATCAGCTCGGGTCTGGAGGCCATGGCCCTGAAATCCACCATCGACCTCACCTGCAACGACTACATTTCTGTGTTTGAGTTCGACATTTTCACACGCCTCTTCCAGGTTGGTCAAAATAAAACTAAGGTTCAAACATATCATACATCAAATGGTTTAGACACACATGGCACATAGCACTTTACTATAGGTCCATAATGTATTCAGATACAACAAGTTTAAGGAATTTTCCTCTAGAGGCGAAACCCTGTTCATTCCTATGAGAGTTACTCAGTGTCGCATGAAGCCATCATGGAGCCAAAACCGCTTATAAAATTACCTGGATGATCGGCGCTGTTTCCATACTGTGCAGCCAAAGAGCAGAGTGTATAGAGACCGATAGAATCGAAGACTTTTAGGGGTTGAGACCAAGTCAAGACAAAGACCAAGGCAGGGCGAGACAGAGTCAAGACCAAGAACAGACCAGTGCGAGTCCCACACTGATTGGCATGATAAAATGGGGAAAATGCTAACCAACCAGTATATTCACAACTAGCTAATATGTATAGCTAATATTAGCTAAATAACTTTGTGTGAGGGGTGAAGAGATTTCTGAAGACTTTGAGGCTTATTTTTAACATTAACTAGCTAGCTTAGCTTACTAGCGTACTCACTTACACTTGGCTTACCTTTCTGCATGCAAGTGCCTATAGAATTTACAAATTGCAGTGTTTTTTTTACCTGTTGTAAATTCCTTATGGTTTAAGTAGCCAAAGTCTATTACCAACAAGTTAGAGCTAGAGCTTCTCCTCCGGTGTCCTGTCATTCACTTTGTTGGGAGTGTGTGTTAAGGGAGTGGGGAGAGGGGGGTAACAGTAACAAATTTCAAATTAACAATAAGTCAAGTTATTGGTTGCATTTGAAGGAGGAAGTTTTACATCCTATCACAGTAAAGATGGTAACACATAAATCAGACAATGCACAGGCAATTTAGTGATATCCCTGCAGTTGTGGTCTTGACCGGTTTTGGAATGAAATCCTGAGTCCTCTTTATTTGAGACCGAGTAAAAATGCGGTGGATACCGAGACTTTAAAAAAGTGATCTTTAGTACTACAACACTGTCGCTCACACGGGGTAAACAAAACAACAGGGATGCTATGTGCTCTAAAGTTAGTACTACCATTGTTTAATAGGTTGGAGGTGTTATGTTAATGATGGCTCCAGTTTCAAAACATTTCAGTACTACACAATTTACAGTCTTTCCACATGTTTTCAACGAGTATATTCTAACATGTACAATATGTTTAGAAACAAATTACTGATATTGCTAAACCTGGACTTAATGTTTTGATACACTTTCAGTAATGAAACATCTAAAAGCAAAAATCCTATCAGATGGGGGACCTTGGGACAAAATCTTATTAAAGGGGGTCTGTGGTCTAATTTGTGTCAGTTTTGGGGTTCTTGAACCACTGCTCTAGGGCAGCCCTTTTTCAGTCACCACCACCCAGACCCTCCACACCCCCAGGCGAATAATGAGGTTGGTGACCCCCCCCCTCCCCCACCTTCGTCAGCAACAATTTTACATCCTTATCTGACAAACGGTATCGATTTTTTTTTTTTTTTTATCTTGAATCTTTGAATATTTAATCTTAAAGGTAACATTTCTGCATTAAAATGTCTAAAAACGACAACCTATGTTAGATATTTTGTTGAGTTGTCTGCTTACACTATCCTCCTCTAGTTCCTCTAACTTCCGTCAAAACATGGGAACCCAGATGATATGTTCAAGAGTAATTGTACATGTACATTATACAATATCACAGAAAGAATAATACAGCTTGCTGTCTGCCACACAGCATAATTTTGTCATTGATTACATGCCACTTTGCTACACAGTAATACAGACCTAATTTATTGATACATATCAATATCGATCGATCTTAGCTTAACATTATGTGATACATTGACAAGTAGCTTATGCTAATGCTTGGTGGGGAACATTATAAGGTTACAACATCATTCAACACGCTCATCAAGTTATTTTAAGTGTAATTGTTTTGATCAAGGTAAGGTTAACGTAAAAAAATACTGGGCTAACCCACGATTTCGTTCGCCAGCTAGCATTAACTAGGGCTGTAGCAATACACTAATCTAATACACGATATTCAGCTCACGATACGATTCGATATAATTCGATACACTTACATAATTTTCTGAAAGATTTAAAGGGGACAGAGTGATTTTGGTGACATCTTGTGAGTGTTCCATTTACTTGGATTAATGAACTGAAAACTAAAAACATCAATTACACAATATATGTCTCTGACTGGATAGAGAGTCTACAGCTTGCAAATGCTGGACAAAATGAATCAAAGATGTGTTGAAACAGTGCAAACTGTAGCTTATAAGCCTTTGAAAAGTAAATAAAGTGCAGTATTGCAATTAACAATGGAGAGTTAAAAAGTGCAGCAAGTGGCCTGTTTCTTTGACAGCTTTTTTTAGCTTGACACTGAACATATGAGGTAGCCAGTCTAGCCACCAGGTAAGTAAACATAGTACCATGGCTTCTCCAAAACATCCAATAATTCAAGTCACTAAGAAGAACATTTAAATATTTAACTTAAAATGTACCCATCTTAGCCAAGTAGTTTAAGGCCTGTAGGCCTACAAGTATGTGAGGTAGCCAGTCTAGCCAGCAGAAAAGAAAAATAAACCATGGCAGCCAGCCAATAATTCAAGTCCATAGGAGCAACATTTAAGCCAACTTAAAATTTTACCCATCTTAGCAGAGTAGCTTAAGGCCTTAAGTGAACACTAAACAGAAACTCTCCTCTCCATATAACTGCAGACCAAGTGATCTACATTGTCTTTAGATTTTTGTTCAGGAATAGAATCTGATCAACGTGCTCTGGGAGAAGTGCACTTCTCTGAGCAGTGATGATATCTCCGGCGGTGGAAACGACCCTCTCTGAGGAAACACTAGTGCCAGGGACACAGAGGTACCTTTCAGCAAGTTGTGACAAGAGTGGATACTGATACTGGTGCTCCTTCCACCAGACCAGTGGATCTTCTTTTACTTCCAGGAGATCTGCCTCCTTGTAGCGGGTCATTTGCTCCTTAGCCTCGTCCTCTTGGGTATTTGTCTTGAAAACTTGTCTACGGGTAACTTGCTCTACAGCAACACTAGCGGCTGGCTGACCAAATCACTCTTCCTGAAACGCGAATGGAGGTAAACACGGGGGATTTGAATGGGACTTATATATTGATACTCGCGGCTTAAAAATCTGTACTTTCTTGGGAAAAAAAATATCGATTTATATCGCAGAATCGATTAAAATTGCTCAGCCTTAGCGTTAACATTAGCTGTATAGATACAAGACAAATCAAATGCTAATTTAGCCAGCTATCCCACCCTGGTTTTTCTCCCTCACTCCCCGCCACTAAGGGACTTCAGTCGGGATGAGAGTGGACAACAGCCCCGGGGATATGACACATCCAGTTAGCCAGCAGCCAGCCATTATTATTAACTTACAGCAATCTGAACCCAGCCAGCACAAACTCCAATGTCGGTAGTATCAGCATAACGATGCTAACGGAAGTAACAGAAAATGTTATGTTCCGTCACGGAAACAGACCATATCTGTCTGGCTGGCCACGGTGTTGTGCTGAAATTATCTTTCGTTTAGTGGTCTTCTTTACAGTTAAGTTTGACCGAAAAATGGGGTCTGTCCCATGGATGTAGGCGTATCCTCGGCCGTTATCTCCGGGGACGCACCTCGGCTCCGAAGATACTTGGCAGCCAGCTCCGAAGATAATCGGCAGCCAGCCCCAGCAGTCTCTCAGCGATTGAGTAACCCTTTGCCCCCCGGTGCTGAAAACATCCAAAAAGTGACACTGACGTGAAATATATTGTGGTTTTAGCTGGTAGCTAATGTTAGCTTCCTTACTCGCTAACTGGTCAACTACAAACAGAAATCAAATCAAGAAACGTACTTATGTGGAGGAAACTGCAGCTATTTTATCAGAATGACATGAATAAACTGAACGTAATGTGGATGAAACTGTAATCAGTCCTGATTTTGTGGGAGCTTTTGTAAAAAATTTAGTTTTACGATAAAACAGCAGCAGCTTTCAGCGACATTAGAGTGAAAAAATCTTTACAGTTTTATACAAAGTGAGTGAGGGGGGAGCCAGCATTGAGCTATCATTTCCTTGGTTGAAGTTGAGCCGGCTAGCCAAATCTTCCTCTGTCTCGCAAGCAGGTGTAATTTAGAATCATCATTAAGTAACAAAACAATTGGGTCAGCAGGAATTTGACATCCTATCACATCAGATAGTATTGATGTTGTTTTATTCCAGACCTCATGCACCTGTTCACACTCCCAGACCATATGCAGGAAAGTTCCAGTTTGTTCAGGTTGACAGAACGTGCAAAAGGGAGTGGGAATGGCTTTCGAGACGTGCCTCTTCTGAGGAGTCCAATATGTCCTATGACATATGTTGAAGTGGATCTGCTGGTGATTTGGGTTCTTGGAACAGTAGAAAATGTCCCAAACTGTCTCCCAATTAATTGCGTTCCCCTCAGGGCTCAGCTCTCGCCCCCATTTCTTTACTATTGGAAGTTCTCCTATGGATATTTGCATCAGTTTAGCATAGATCTTGGACACTAATCCTCTCACAGGAAAATCAAGAAAACATTTAATGACTGGGTGCGCCTCAAGACTGTTTCCCCATGGCACTCCATAACATTTTAGGGCTGATCTTAAGCGAAGATAAAAGAAGAAGGCTGTCCTGAGGACCTCAAAACTAGCTCTCAGGTCTTCAAAACTCAACATACCTTTCTCATTGAATAGCTGGTCTAAAGTATAAATACCTATGTCACTCCACTGGTTACAAGCAAAGGGTTTGTTACCAGACATTAAGTGTGCATTGTGCCATATTGGGGTATTAAAATGCCACTTAATGGTATAGCGTAGTTGCTTCTCCACCTGTTTAAAGTTGGTCACTGTGTTGGTGATAATAGGGCCATAGGCTAGCATACACTTTTTTGGACACACCTGCAAAGGCAAGGTCTTGCAGTCTTAAACTTACAATGAGGTTTTGCTCTATTTCTCTCCATGGAACAGTAGATGAGGGTCCATCCACACTCTGAGGGCCCATAGCTGAAAGGCTCTGTGATATATTTTAAAGTTGGGGAGGGCCAGGCCTCCCATGTTTGTGGTACATTGCAGGGTAGAGTATTTTAGCCTAGGTTGTTTATTATTCCAAATATACTGGCAAATTAAGGTATCAAGTTTCTTCCAGAAATGTATTGGTGGGGGTACAGGGATCATTGTACTTAAATGGGTGATAGAATGATTATATAGGGTATTTCACACTGTTCCTTAAGGTCTCCTAATAGGGTATGTAACATTGGTTGGGCTGAAAATTGCCCGAATGCTATTTTATGGGCCCTTAACTACCCTGTGAATATAGCCCTATTTGTAACAAGAGCTTTTCTTCCAAATATGGTATGCTCATAAATATTTAGATGAGCTGCGCGCTGATTGGTTTGAGCGAACCACATAGAAACACATTGGAGACGAGACAGCAGGTCTCATATTTTAGACACTGCAAAGTTATGCATTGTTTGTCTACTATTTAGTTATTAAATTCACTTCTGAGACTTTTTTATGCGAGAAATCAACTATATAAAGCTCAAATATGGGCCGTTTTACAAAAATGTATGGCTAATTGCAAATTTGGTAAGACGTGTCGGACTTCAGGAGCTCCACACAGTCTGACAAGAAAGCGGCAACCTCCATACCCAGTGAAAGACACCGTTACTTGGTTATTGGACTACCGGGGCTCGGGGCTTCGTGGAGCTGGCCAGCTGCCAGCATAACTACAGTATATTTACGGTTTGAATTTCGTCACGCCACTTATATTACAGCTACCCCAAGGTCTTATAAAGTTAACAATTGTGTCTGATTTCAATTTATTGCATTTTTGTGAACATGAGGGGTTTCGTTAGCTGCCAGCTAGTCCCTTCAATCCTATGTGTACAGATCACGGCTAGTTAGCTACACTTTAAATAAAGGGAGATTTCATCCCTCATTTTTTAGAGGTCTTGTTAGAAGGAGGCAAGCTAGCTCTCATTGATAGAGCTCCATCCAGCTCGCGGACAAGAGGCGTTTATTTCCCCGATCATTTGTTTAAATAACTCAACACACATATCCATTATAAGATTAACTGGAACCTGTGGTAAGAGATTGCGGGCGTAACAAGCTTGCTGACCGTGCCCTCACTCACACAGACCGGCCATTTAGCAGGAAGAGGGGAGCTGCAGGTCCTGGAGCTCTGTCAGGGCAGCAGCGTTTGGTAGTCCACTAACCCAGAAACGGTGACTTTACACGGGTTTTGAGCACCGTGGGCTGCCAGCCATGACAGAGCTCCATCTACCTCACAGCAGGCCGGTTTAGCCATCAATTTTCATTAAACGGCCCATATTTGACATAGTTGATTTCTCTCATTGGGATTTGCCCATTTTCAGAGGCAGCAAGGATTAAGGATTAAAAAGTGGCGCTGATATCCTTAGCATTTGTTGAGATACATCGGTCTGTGCGGATGCTGTTGATAGTAGCTCTGGATTCGCTTTGTTTTAATTTCAGAGCAAGCAATTTGCTTGGTTTACAGCCATTAAAATAATTTTGCCTCACTCTGTGCATTATGAATTCAGCTCTCCTTCTTAGCAGATCATTTAGCTCTGTTCGACTTGTGACTAGAAGAGTATTTGTAGATTTAGAAAAACACGTCTTAAGACACTGCTCTAGAGATTTACAGTGTTCTTCCAACTCCGCAATCCTTGCCTCTCTTTTCCTCTTCAAGTTGACCGCAAAGGAAGATGTGAAATCTCTAATAAATCCTTTAGTTGCCTGCCAGGTAAGTGCAGGGTCAGAAACTGAGTCGGTGTTGATTGATATAAACTCAGCCAGTCTGGCTCTAAATTCTGCATCAAAGGCTGTGTTCTGGAGAAGGGAGTTCAATTTCCACCTCCTAGATCTTTCTCCTAACATATCACAATGGAAAGTGGTTATCAGCGCATTATGATCAGACAGAATTGCTGGTTCTATTACTATCGTGTGGAACATTGCCTTAAGCTTACTGGAGCACAACATATAATCAGTGTGGGAGTGGGTGAGGTGACGTGTGGAAAAGAAAGTGTAATCCTTGCTAGTAGGGTTGTGCATCCTCCATATATCTGTAAAATGGTGAGATTACACAACTGCTTTAAACATGTCTGATATATGATTTTGGGCTTTTGTGTGATTGACCCCTGATCTATCCCGATTTAAATCGAGTACTACATTCATGTCTCCCCCTATAGTGAATATTTTCATTGAGAGAAAGCAATTCATTGGTTAGGCGTGGGAAAAAGCTTTCATCATATGTAGACGGTGCATATACCGAAACAATGGCTATTTCCCTACTCCTTATCGTGGTACATATATAAGATATCCTGCCTGATAGGTCTTTACTATTTTTGTCTATGGTGAGTGCGCATTTCCGCGACAGCAACACAATGGAGCCCTTGGTTTTGGTGTCGTCACTAGATGAGGCAGCAACCTTGAAGTACAGTGCCTTGCGAAAGTATTCGGCCCCCTTGAACTTTTCGACCTTTTGCCACATTTCAGGCTTCAAACATAAAGATATAAAACTGTAATTTTTTGTGAAGAATCAACAACAAGTGGGACACAATCATGAAGTGGAACGAAATTTATTGGCTATTTCAAACTGTTTTAACAGATAAAAAACTGAAAAATTGGGCGTGCAAAATTATTCAGCCCCCTTAAGTTAATACTTTGTAGCACCACCTTTTGCAACAAAGTATTTATATTTTTATGTTTGAAGCCTGAAATGTGGCAAAAGGTCAAAGTTCAAGGGGGCCGAATACTTTCGCAAGGCACTGTATTTATTTTGTAGAGGAATAAGCGCCACATCTATGTTCTTCCTTCTTAAATAGTCCAGGAATGTAGCTCGTAGCCAGCTCACACAGCACTGTA